>DWMZ01004166.1:0-11978 GCA_018249855.1 Eueides tales michaeli
ATATACGGTAAGATGTTAATTAAAGTATATTAATACTATAACAGGGAAGCTTAACAGATCTTAGCGTTATCACAATCAGTTCCCCACTTTCCGTCAAATTTTCGAGTCCTTACTTGTTGAAGGGTGGCACTGAACATCACGCATTATGTTCTTACTAAAGCTGGGGATGTAGTTATATTCTTATATACCTCCTCGTACATGGAAGTACACCAATATGTCAACGACGGATGGTTCTCATTCAATTAGCAGATGCTCATAATAGACCAGTCGGTGGTGAAGCTGGGCAGCCTGGCCGAGGCAGGATGCTGAGGGGAGTAAATCTTGACAGAGATGCCACTGTTGCTAATCGGGCAAAGAACTAATTTAAGGAATTCATTAATATAATCTATTGTTATGGTTCATGTATTTAAATGTTATCCATTTTAGCAAGTATTTATATTTGACATTTAAATAAGAATAAATTCTGCGCTATACCAAATACAATAAACATCGATTTTATATTTTATTTTACGCTTTCAAAGAATATAAAAATGTACGAAGCACGAAATGGCAAAAACGGATTTAGCATGTTTACCCTCTAAGCCGACGATACGATGGAACACGGCGTGAACGAGTGGAAAGTGGAAATCCGAGTGTCTAGACACCAGGTCGTCATAACTAATTATTGTAAACATTACAAACGGTAAAACTTAAAAGAAAGATAAAAAATTTAAAGAATATTTAAAAACTCTTGTCAAATTTGAATCGCAGACGAATCTACATCCCATCAAATACGTCTTATAATGTTCATATAATGTGTACATGTCTGATTTAATTAAGGTGACCTAAATGCTCAGTGAAGTCGACATCAACGTTACAGTCTAAGAAAATAATAACGCATAATAATTAACCGAATAACGAGCTAACAAGCTTTCTGGTTCAAATGATTGCAGACAAAGCGCTCCATTTGCGCGGAACTCTAATCTCGGATTATATACGATCGGGATTAAGCAAAAATAATGAGTGGAGTGCAAAGAACATTGGTGTCTATATTTTAATTTATAATTTTCAAGTCTGTTGTTATTGTAATTTTTAATATTATAGTAGAATAGCCAAGGGGCGTCTTATGCCAATCCTCTTTGTGTAAATTTTTTACGTTAATAATTTGAGACCTGTCGTGGCGCAGGGACAAAAAGGTGCGATACTAACTACTTATTGATACTATCTCGAGGAAATAAAATGTTTAATGTTTTTACTTTGGGCTATGACAAAAGCACGGCGTTGAATTCTGTTACTCAACACGCAATGCCTCGAATTAAGCGGAAACTGGGGAACGAAATTGTCTTCTGGATACATAAGATAGTCTCAACATCAACTTTCCAATCTTTCTATTCCTATGGCTACTCGATATGTACACGATACAATGTGAAGCTGATAGAGTACAATTGGCATAGGCAAATCGAATATCATCCTCACCATCTGAATATGTGGGGTCTTCCTTTCACATAGTATGGAATGGTCTACCTACAGAAGTATTTCCAAGCCTATACTATATAGAATAGCACATCTATCTCTGCTTTAAAGGCCGACAATGCACTTGTATCTCCCCTGGTAGCACCAGCCACTGGGTCTTCGGTAGTGGTGACCGCCAGGTTCAAGATCAGATGATACGTACTTTCATTTGTTTTGTCTTTTCGATAAAAAAAAACAAAAGACAGGGCATTAAAAGTTAAAATTTGTCATGTAACTTTGGAGAGTTCAGACGAGTACTAAACTTATAAGAGTGCACGAGCAATATTATTTTGCGTTTTATAATCTATTTAGAGAAATCAATCAATCGTTGATATTTATCACTAATAGGTAAATTATCTTTACACATTGAAAGCCCAATATTAGAATGTGAAGTCAATGTATAAATTTAGAGATATAACGTTTTTAATTGCTTCACTCTTTTTTCCGTATCTAGCAGGGTAAGCAGAGGGAACTCGAAAACCTACTGCTTAGACTCTCCGTTGCCATTGAGATAAATTCGTTACCCATTCATAGACAACACATAGGGACTCATAGTATACAAGTGTAACTTTTTAGTCGAATTCATTCGCTTCAGATAATTTTTTTGTAAGAGGACGTGTGAGAAAAGAAAGGCAACACAAGGTTCATAAAGAAAGCGTAAATGGTGAGACAGGTAAAGGTAGATTTTTAAGAATACAATATGAATTATACTGGACGACGGTCACCTAAAAAGAATTAGGATCCCGGAAGGTGAACTCGACGAAAGAAGAATACTTGTGGCTGTTCCTAAGAACATAATTTTATAATTTTACAGTTTAATTAAAACGTAAGCCCTACAAGCAAGTTTTGAAAATGAAACAATTTCGTTCGCAAAAATCCACTTATATGTCCAACGGGAAGAGTCAAATGTCAGTGAGGGCAATCAAAGTTGTTGCTTGGTGTTAACGCTAACAGATATACACTTTGTAGTGGCCTTGGCTTAAATTCCGTGCAACTGTGTAGCAAGAGAACTAACTAAATGAGGGTAGTCATGACGCAGAGGCACAGCGTGTGTCTAAATATTAAATGTAGTTATAGGTTCGATGAACTTTCGAGGTAATAAAATATATCAAATATTTTATTATCAAATATATTATACTAAAAAATATTATACTATTTTGACGAGAGACAACACGTAGACAAAATTACCGAGAGACAACACGTAGGCAAAATTGACTTAGAAATTTGGTTTTAATCAAGGCTGTGGACAATAACTAAGGGAGGACTTTAACGGTGGACTGTATTTTTGGTCACTGTTAGTTTTTTAAAAATATGATTAATGATAAAAAAACCATCGTACCTATATATTAGCAGCGTTTAGTTTCACCACTTATTACATAATGCCACCAGAAATCCGCGGAAAGTGAGCATTGGAAGTGTCTTAAAGGGAACAGAGCGTCTTAACACTAGCTTTCCTGGTTCCTTCTGCCTATCTTGCTATGTGCGGGATACAGCATTTTATATATAATTATTTGAATTTACTATCATCGTGTAAGTAAGTAGTAAGCAACAGAATATTAACGTATTGGAGAAAATCTGTTTTGTCTCATATTCTATTATAAGCTTCAAGAAGCAGGCATAGCTTTTTTTCACAAATTCAAAAGACTACGTAATTATACATTACTTTTTACTCGTAATATTGATTTCTAGATTAAAATGAGTGTAAATTTTTGTTCTCTACATTTTGTACGTGGCAAAGAAAATGTGTTCAAAATTATCTTAGAAGTGTATCTCCAAGTTCTATGATTTGTATTTCAAGGTTGTTACTTTGATTCTTGTTTTGTGTTCTCCGCTAGAATTGTCAATATTATATATAGCTTTATCCTGCATATATTAGGGTAGACAGAAAGCTAAGAAACCTAGTGTTTCCTTTGTTTTCCATTTTCCGTCAAGTTTTTGACAAATTACGGTAGAGTTAAATGGTAAAATTTTATGCCGCGTTTCATTTTCTTATGAGAAAAGAGCGTGAAGATGAAAATATTTTATTACTACGTGTATGCACTCCTTTCCTTTTTGTAAACTAAACTATAATTATAAGATTGAAATGATATGTTTCTATGAATTATTTTTAAGATTCAATTATCGGGATTTTTTTCTAAATCTGAGTTGTAGTTCTCATTACATATCAATTTTTTATAAATATAGGGGATTGTAAAGTATCTAAAGCTTTCGTTACAAAATATGCAAGCAATTATTTGAATATACATTTTATATTTAATCTAAACGCCGCTTTATGCCGGGTGATCTCGGCTTAGAATAGGATCACACTGGTACTGATGGTGTCGTAAGAGGCGACTAAAGTACGAGTGGGAGAGTCACGTTGTCAGCAATGATAACACGCATGGGCAGACTCGACCGGATTGTTACCACCCCCGGCGTTAAGTAGTGGCTTTGGTCACCGCGTTTTGCATTGGGTAATGCCGGGCCCCGGTGCCCATCCACCTTACAGACCGGCAACGCTCCTGTAGCTCCTTTAGTGTTACACGGGTCCGTGGGCGGCGGTGATCACTTACCATCACGTGATCCGCACGCTCGTTTGCCGTGTCTTTTCCATAAAAAAAAAAAAAATTGGCGTTGGCATAGTTTGGTTCTTTTAAATTATATATTTAATACATATTAATATTTTTTTTTCTAAATTATAAGTTTTTTTATATAATTTTAAATTTAGTGTGATATCTCTACGCAATCTTTAAATAAATAGTAGTGACATACATACAGATGGACAAAAATACTCTATAAAGGTTCCAATTTATTTAAATATGAAACCTTAAGAATACTTATTTATACTTACTTATTTTATATAAAAAGAAAATATGTATATTTACACATCTTTTATTGTACAAGTTTCCCTTAGGTACACACCTCAGTATTTATGTAAAGTCCATTATTGGTAAACGTTAATTCTATTAAAAGTTAAACCACTTGAGGCGCGTGTGTTTGACAAGTGAATACAACTTATGTGATATTTACTCGTAATAACGATTTGTTGGTTAAACTGTAACCTTTTTTCAGCTTTCCACTGTTTCCCACACATGGTAGGACATGCAGAGGGATCATGGGAATTTAATATTGAGACACTCCGTTTCCATTAGTCCACTTCCATTCTGATTTGTCAAATTCTGAAGGCCTTGCATGTTGAATTACGGAACTCAACGCTGCGTTGAGTATCTTAACACTGGGTTCCAGGGTTCCCTTTGCCGACACTGCTATATTCAAGATAAAAAGATACTCTTAGCTACATCCGTTTTAGCCGGTTCTCCTTAAGCCTGAGGCAATGGCTTTACAGATGCACCGCCGTCACCGCAGTTAAAAAGCTAGTAAAATATATAAATATGTGCACATATATTACATACAAGTACAATGAAATATATGTGCCTATTTTCATAGCGCCGTCACATTACAACGACAAATGTGATCCATAATCGAAATTTATACCGAGTTGTCGATATTCGGTCTATTAATGCATTGGCCATTTATCATACGATGTACGGAAACGTTTGTTCGAACATTCATATTTTTGTGTTACAACTAAGATATTTAAAGTTTTTGTAAGTATTATGAGTGTATTATATAATAAAAATGACGCGCCCGCTTGAATTACACTATTTTATTAACTAAATGAATAAAAAAATGTAGCTATTATGTCCAAAAAAATGACTTAGCTTTTTTATTTAAACAAACTCTAAATGTTTAGCGAAAATTGCTAAAATATAATATTGAAAACTGTATTTAAATTTGGTTAGCCATGATGCGCGTACAAACGCACAGACAAACTGACTTTTTTTAATATACGTCCATGTAAAGACACAGATTTTGTTTTAATTTTTAGCTTCCGTCCATAGTCCATACCTACCGTGGTAGGGAAAACCTCATATATAAAGGCGTCCCATTTACGTAGACTCGAGTGGAACTCAACGCCGCGCTTTGAAATTGAAATGAAAGTAATCAATTTCCCTAAATGGAAATTGAAATCACATGCGACAGAAAGATACCCATTTGGACCTATGTCAGCAATGTTATTTATATAGATTAAGAAGAGTAAGGGACCCAGAATCGAGCTTTGTGGAATTCCGTAACATACAAAAACTGCACTACTTTAATATGGTATTTGTATATTTATTTTATCCATTTTCTCAATTACAAATCTGTAATCTAGATAAGATTTTAACACATTCAAGATATTTCTTGTGATTATTAATGCTTATATATTTTAATTAGAAGATCAGACTCACCGTGACAAATTTTCTTTTTCAGATCAATAAATATACTAAAAAAATATTTGGACGGTTCTTACTTTAGTAACTAAATAGTTAATGCAAATAGTGTACTATTTTTGGTCTGAATCCAGCTTCTTTAAAAAGATTTTTTTATCACAATTGTCTTTGTTGAGTAGGTAAATATTAAAGAATATATATATATATATATATATATATATATATATATATATATATATATATATATATATATATATATATATATATAATTTTTGTACACGAGACTGAGTGACGTATGAGCACAAGTGTGCGACTGTAAGTACGAGGGGTTGTGGGTTTCATTTCTTCGCTCTGATAACGAGACAAGCGTTGACTTTTGGCATATAATATTTAATGTCTCAAGAATTTAGCAGAAAGTGGGGAACAGAAATATCTTAATGGGAACGGAATATCTTAACACAAAATTCTTAGCCCTCTCCTTCCTACCCTACTACGTGTTCAATACAGCGTGAAACTATTAGCTGAAAACTCTCTTAACAGCTAACGTACTTAATTTTAACTGGTCTAAATGTATACTTTTATTCCCTATCCAAAATTGAGAATTCTAGAACATTCATTGACGTAGTGAGCGCCTGCGGTTGTTACTCAGTCGATCGCATACCATTAAACTGAGAGCATTGTTTAGAACAGAAGTTCTAATGATTTTTTTGTGACTAATTTTAAGTAACGAAAGGAATATGGTGCTTGGAAAAAATAACAAGCACTTGTAAATTCGATTGTTTAACTTTACGCTGTAATCCATACATAGCAAGATAGGTAGAAAAAACCTGGGTAGGTAGTGTTATGAGACACAGTACATTAAGACGCTTCCGTTCCAACTTTTTCGCTGAATTCCAGAGTCATTGTGTATTGAGTAGCGGAAATCAGTAACGCGCCTCCGCGACAGAGCGGGGAAATGAAAATATTAAATATTTAATTTACTCGAGTGGAAATCGAACCGACAATATGTTGCGCTTACAGTCACAAGCTTGTGCTCCTGTGCCACGACTAGCCTCAGTTCGATTCCTAGGTCCTAGGAACTTATCTATATAAGACAAAATAAGCCTGATACACTGTAGTTCAGTAGCAATACATGTAAGTAAATATACGTATATACGTTTTAGAATAAATGAAAAAATGATGGAAAAAAAATATAAATGTACATGGCGTCATAAAGGCGTGGTTTAAACTTTTAGCTTTACGTTGTATTTGTTGAGTGGCAGAAGAAAAAAATGAACATCATTCATTCCCCTGCGTGAGTCGATCGAATCCAGATCATCCAATTTACACTCAAAAGTGCCACTGTGTCTGAATAGCCTCATTACCATCTTTTTTAAAGTTAAATAAAATGAAAGAAAACAGTATCATCAGCAAGCAAGTTCAACCAACGAACTTAAACAAACGAGACGAGCTTTCAAAATGTACGTATAAAGATGGAAAGAGCTTTTGATTCAGACCGCATATTGACAGCACAAAGGTAGCTTCCTAATTAGAGAGTACAATAAACAAGTTAATGCAGAACATTGGCTCACTGGATATCCCTTTGGAACGCTAGGAGTAATTAGTTTTTAAGTAATTGCTATCACAGCTGATGAAAGCCTTATTTATGTGCTTTAGTTATTTTGAATTAGTTTAATTTAGGTTTATTCATTTATATAAGTAGTTTCAAATTAATTGCCCGTCTTTGAATTATCTTTTTCTTATATTTAATAGTGTAGTGTATAATTAAAACATTAGAAGTTTTTCTTGGTTAAGTGGGCCAGAGCAAACTTTGTATATATTTTTAATGCATTCAAAATAAATTAATAAATATATACAAGAATAGCTCGTTTATAATATCTTACATTAAATATTTTTTTCCTAAATCCTATACTTAAATTATAGTTTTGTAAATCCTATATATATTAACTTATCCGTTCTATCTAACAAATTCACAATGGTATGCTTACTATTTTTAAATTGTTATTTTACACTTTTTATATATTTTAAAACTTTGTATTTTTTACAGTGGCATTCGACACTTAGGAAAGAAAAATACTTAATTAGAAAACTTATAAAAATTTGGACGTATAGCAGCATTTAAATTTGCGCCTCTTTGCAAATCTTTTTTAAGAACGTTTTTTTAAGAAAATTTTCATACCTTTTAAAAAAAATATTTATCCGTTCTGTCTCTACAAGACTGTTGGAGAAAAGCTGTTATAACCTTTATTTTTCTGTGCTTTAATGAACTAAACATATGAGTATTTGATATTTATCAAAGTTGTCTGTAATAGATTGCTTGAAGCAATAAGACCGCCTTTGCATACTTGTCGTAAACAAATATTTTTCTCTTATTCTATGAATTTGCTTATTTTGTCTGCATTAAAGTATAAATAAATAAGTAAAAAATATCTGGAGAATTCAACTTAACTTAATATTTTGCTTCATTACCAGAACGATGAAATAATATTATTGAATGTTTCGTTTCCTTGAGTGAACCCACAATCTGCCGCGTTTGCAGTCGCACTCTTGTGCTGCTGCGCCACGATGAAGACACAAAGGCCTACCTCTTTATTCTTAACGCAAAATTGGGTTTCATGTTTATAAAACATATAGTAATTTTTTAATATAAAATAAAAATCTAATACAAAACACAAGCCATTTATTTTGTAATTACAAAATAAGGAAGTACGAAGAATATTCTTCTTTTCTCACGAAGAAAGACAGTGGTGAATAAGTCAAAGAGGTTTGCGACCTACAACCGATGAACTCTATTGGTACTGAGGAAACATATGGATACAGACACGGTCTTATATAGGAAAATATTTGCCAGGTAACTCTGCTATACGATACGTTTGTTTTAGTTTTACAAACCTTTGTTTTATATGGTTCAATAGCGTTTATCTGTGGTTTTATTCTTGTTATCAATTTGATCTACAAAATATGTTTGTTGCATGACTTAGGGCTTGAGATAATTCCATTTGCCGACAAAGTCTAGTTCAGCGTTTAGTTTTACGCTGTAAACCACCGAGTGGCACTAAAGAGCCCGGAACGTAAAGTTGTATAAACTGCAGAACCACGTCAGTGGCAGCAGCGGCATAAGCACTAGGACTATGAGACAAGAAGCAAACTTATTCCCAGACATAAGATGAGTTAAATGTACGTATCCCAATCTGCTGACTTGTAGTGCCAGACGCGAGGAGTCAATGATGTTCTGCAGCTGCACCCTTTGATGAGCATAACACTCCGTACCAGGCAGTGGTTGGATGACCCCAAGGGGGCATCGTCGACCACCTAGTACTGGATATGAAGTCCGCAGAAGGTCCAATAACGAGGTATTATGGTGGTCCACGTCCGGGAGTCACGGTGGCGACTCCATCATTTGGGAAAATCCTTTCGTGATTGGAAGGTCGAATACTGCCCTCTCCGCGTGATCGGTGGTGCGTGACCAGAGCTAACTGGCATTATACGTATTAAAATTTCCAAATATCACGACCTCTTCGGTGGGGCCCTGTGAGTGCGCATCGTCGTCAGCCGATTGAATTTGCTCCATGAGTCGGTACCTTTCTGCCTTACAACTGTGAGACCTGTACAGACTTGGACGTTGGCTTACGTCAGAGTCCACACGGAGCCAGATAGTCAACAGATTGATTCGACCTTTAAAATTGGTAAGACGACGGAAACTTAGGTCCCTTACGAACCCAACGACCCCTGCACGAGGTGAAAAAATATGTTCTACCAAATTTAAAAGCGTATAAAAATTTCGAACGTAGTAGGATTTATACCCACAGTCTTGGAAACAACTCTGAGCAACTAGTCCATATATTTTTATCAAGGTACGTCGAAATTCTTATGTGCTTATTACGACTTTTCTTTATGTTATTAGCATCTCTTTAAGGAGATTTTTACAAATTTCCGCTACCCAAAAAAATTCGTTAGAATTATCATTCGGCAAGAAAGAATGCTATTTATTTAATATTTTTACTATTTATAAAGTGTTACTCTACACTTAGGAAAGAAAATACTAAATTTAAAAGGGTAGTAGAGTATAAAAAATTTCGATGTAACTTGATAAAAATGAACGGCTTAATTGATCAGAGCGCTTGGACGGTTCAAATCTTGCTACGTTCGAAATTTTTATATCTCTCGTATACTGGAGAATTCCTCCCTGAATTCTCAAGCACAAGGTGACCGTCGAATTCTGGGGAAGGCACAGTACCACGTAATGGACAAGCCAAACAAGGCGTACGTTCCACGGCACCCCTGCTACTTTTTATGTCGATTTTACCAATATCAGGGGTCCTGCTGGTACCCTCCTGGAGTAGTATGCCTCTCAGTCCCGCTGTCATATTCTGGGAAAAACTGAGCGTTGGGCGTCAGAGCCCGACATTACCTAATGCGAAACGCAGTGGCAAAGGCTATTACTTAACGCTGGTTTTAAATGTCGATTTAGTAATGATTGGGCCGAGTCTGCCCATACGTGCTGTCATGGCCGACAACGTATCTCTCTCATACATACTTTATTCGCCTCTAACGACATCATCGATACCAGCGTGATTCAAATCTAAGCCGAAATTACAAATCCAGTATAAAATATTTGTAATTATATTTTTAGAATCCGAAATAGAAATCGATCAAGTGCGAATCGGTGTCATAAAACACATGAATGGTTAATATTCTAATATTACAAAATGTATACATAAATAATTATTTAGAAAACATATAAAAATTTGAACGTTGCGGATTTCTTACTCATTTATGTTGTTAGCATCTTTTTAGACAGACTTTTATAATTTTCCGTTACCAAAACAATTTTTTTTAGAATTATAAGTTGTAATAAGCGTATAAGAAATTCGTTACTGAAATATCAAACTTTCGTCAATCGGTCAAAAGAAATAGAGTAGATGTTTTTTATTACTAGATACTTGGGTCAAACCCATGGCATAGTCAAACTAAATTAAACCGTTTAAAATTATTCTTAATTTTTCGCAAAATTAATACTTATATTCTTAAAACTATCACTGATCCTAATATAAAATTTCAACCATATATGTGACAATCTATAAAATATTGTAATTTATCACTCGTTTTCAGATAGAAAAGAACTGTATTTTTCATAACCGTTCATGCGTACACGTACATTGAGTATCATCGAAACGATTTTAATATTCTGTGGTGAGTACTATCGGATTTATATTTTATTTCCAGTTGCTATATCTACAGTAAACGTGGATTGTTGGTAATATTTTAGGATCCCCCAAACGTCCAAGCGAAATGATGCATGATAGTGTCATGATGCAAGACGTGGAAACTTTGTAACAACGGAACAGAGTGTCTTAACACTAGGTTCCCAAGTCTCCTATACTTACCCTACCATGTGCGGGATACAGCGTGAAGTAGAGTAGCTGATTCGCTATAAGAGACAGAGCGTGAAGTTGAAAAAATGTTCCTTTTAGCTCCAAAAGGTTGGGTAGGCATATCGAACTTTGGAACCTTTTTACACCCAGACAGCCTTATCACAAAGTCTAATCTTTCAAACTTAAATAAAATGAAACTAAACAGAATCATCGGCAAGTATTACACTGATGAAATTAAACAAATGAGAGGAGAGCTTTCAAAATGTATGTATAAAGATGGAAAGAGCTTTTAATTTAGACTGCATATTGATAGCACAAAGTTACCCACCTAATTAGAGAGTACAATAAATAAGCTAAAGCAGAACTGTGGCTCATGGGATATCCCATTGGGACACTAGAAGTAATCGTTTTTAAGTAATTGCTATAACAGTTGATGAAAGGCGGCTTAATTTATGTACTTTAGTTATTTTAAATTAGTTTAATTTACGTTTATCTATATATAGAGAGTGATTTCTTATTATTTTTTTTGTTCCCTTCATTATAATAACTCTATAAAAAATAGTACTTATTGGTTAAATTCTCAGAAAAAAACATTATTAAAATCACATTTATAACGCAACAGTTGCGTAGCAAAGGATATAAGACAATAAGTCAAGACATATGTGCCTATCATTTACAAATATCATCAGGCAAACATCATCTAAGTATTATAGTCTACAATATAAGAACCAGTTCTAAATATATATATATATATATATATATATATATATATATATATATATATATATATATATATATATATATATATATATATATATATATATATATATATATATATATATATATATATATATATATA
>DWMZ01004167.1:0-11977 GCA_018249855.1 Eueides tales michaeli
ATCTATAATCCTTTGCAGAGAATTTCTATGCCATATCAAGTATCGATAGTAAAAAAGTAACGTTTCTATACCGCAGTGTGATTATTTCTTTATTATTATTTTCTAAGGCAGAGATAACTTTATTTTCGCATAAAAGATTGCAATAACAAAATAAAATAACTTTTCTTTGCACCTTTAAAGATATTATAAGTTCTAAGAGAGGAACGGAAGAGGAACGGAGTGTCTTAACACTAGGTTCCCAAGTTCCCTCTGCCTACCCTGCCATGTGCGGGGTACAAAATAACATAACCCCTTACATTATTTCAGATTTACAAAACAAAGTAATAATCAAGTACAAATTAAATATAAACACATCAAAACACGGTAAACATAGCGAGTAGGCGTGTTTTCGTTACACAGAAACCCTTAGCGTGCCAGGCGAGCTCGCCCTTGACCGGCTTTATTTCCTTGCCTACATTCCCACCACTGCCTAGTAATAGTTACTAAATTGTCCTCGTTCATGCAGTCTGAGGAAGTTAATCATTATATTAAAAATACTATAGACTAGTAATAATAATACGTTCAATCGCTAATCATGATAAAAATTTTAATCATTCATGACGATTTTATGATTATTATATTGTAAAATCGTAAATGTGTATTAGTAAGTTTTATTATCTGTATATATGAATAATGCGTATTAGTAATAGTTGACACGTCTAACATGATCCTTGGTATCCACATATCTAACCTACATATATAAATCGTTTTTTATAAAAATTGCTCGTTCCCCACTTTCTGCCAAATTTCCGAGACATTGCATCTTGACAGGCGGAAATAAACACCGCGTTTTGCATATCTCATTTTTCATATAATATAAAATCACAATTAAAATAATTTCTTATGAATTTTAATAGAATTTAATATCGCTAAACCCTTGGTTTTACATTTAAATATTACTTTGTACGGCTTATACAAATATTTTGCAGATGTTGCAGGATTTGATGCGATAAAATGAAAATTTATAAGCGTAATAATAACAATATATACGACTTGCCTCAATAACGGTTACCGGTTGGACAGAGGCAGCAATCAATAAAATGTCAGTGTCATGTGTCTTTGTATAGTTACTGTTTGTCGCAAACTTTAGCGCATATGGTAATTTTGGCAGAGGGAACTTGGGAACCCAGTGTTAAGACACTCCGTTCCATTCCCCACTCAATGTCTTGTTAGGAAAGCGAAGAAAATGAAAACATTAAATGCTTAAATTTCATATATCGAATATTTCATTTCCTCGAGTGGGGATCGAACCCACAACCTGTCGCGTACAGTCACACGCTTGTGCACCTGCGCCACGACGGGCCTACAAATATCACATACAAGCCAAAAATGATCCTAAGAAACTTTCCCGTATTGAAAACTAATTATTAATATTGAAAAGTAATTTTAATTATATTATTATATTAATAACAAAACACACGTAAATAGCGGATCAAGGTCGTCGTCATACAAAATGTTTAGTACAACGATATATTCGCTAAGTTTTAGGTAGATGATAAGCCGGCATCGGCAGGTGCACACCAGCTGAGATAAACTGCTCTATGTAAATAAACGGCGGTGGAGTTTACTTACTTTGCGTTTTATTTGACTTTTTTCGTTAAAAAGAAGCTGTTTGTAAATGTGGTGCTATCGTGATACAACAAAACTCACTCACTCTCACTCAGCTTCACGCTGTATCCCGCACATGGCAGGGTAGGCAGAGGGAACTTGGGAACCTAGTGTTAAGACACTCCGTTCCACTTTCGTTTCCCACTTTTCGCCGAATTTGAGGCATTGCGTGTTGAGTGGCAGAACTCACTGCGCCACAGCCAAATTATACTTATATCTTACTAACTAGCTTTTATTCGCGGCTTCGCCTGTGTATTCTGATAGAAATTACTTAATACGATACATACATTCTAAATTCCCGAAATAACTCTGACGGTAGGTACCGTAGATTATATATTTTTCACTCCGTTCCCCACTTTCCGCCGAATTTTTGAGGCATTGCGTGTTGAGTGGCGCAACTCAACGCCGCGCTTTTGCCTCATTACCAGAGTGAAGAAACGAAACCTTAAATATTTTAAATTGAAAATATGTTTCATTTCCTCGACTGGGGATCGAACCCAGAACCTATGGGTTACATTCACACGTTTGTGCCGCTGTGCCACGACAGGCCTCAAGATTATATAGAAACTATAAATATAATGGTATAATATTACATTCAAACCAAAGATTTGTTTTGTACCTGTAGTTTCTGTGATAAGCGTGATTAACTTAGCATAGAAGTATCAATACATATTGGATCACCAATACATTTGAAGAGCTGTATATCGTATACATTTCTACATTTTTTGTTGTAAAACCTAAAAAACAGTTAATAAAATCAGTGCTGGCTATTTTAACATATTAACGACATATAAACGAAAAAAGTTATCTTAATTAAATTATAATAATGTTTTAATTTAAAACCTGTATACAAAAATTCGAGTTCTCGATTTTTCTTTGCAAACAAAGTCATCAAAATTATGGAAGAACAAAAATTTATGGAAGATCATGAAAGAATTTGTATTACTATACGATTGACTTTTCCTGTCTGTCGCAGCGGCACAAGTGTGTAACTGTAACCGACTGGTTGTGGGTTCGATCCCCACTCGAGGAAATGAAATATTTAATATTTTCAATTTAAATATTTAATGTTTCATTTCTTCGCCCTGGTAACAAGGCAAAAGCGCGGCGTTGAATTCCGCCACTCGACACGTAATGCGTCAAATTCGGCGGAAAGCGGGGAACTAAAATAGAACGGAGTGTCATTACGCTAGGTTCCCAAGTTCCCTCTGCCCACCCTGTCAAGTGCGGGATATAGCGAGCTGAAGCATGGAAAAGTGCCACGCACCACACACCACTCAATTTTCAAGTCCTTGCCCATCGGCGGAACTGAACGCCGTCTGCCATAGCTACAGCTTCTCACCAGAAAAATAAAAATAATTCATATCACAAGTAGAAATCGACACACAATCGTCACACTCACACACACGACAACATCAAACTGTGTCAAATTCTTGAAAATATTAAGAGCATTGTTCAATAAAAATAGATACGAATGTTATTTTACATAATTATTTAGAACTACAAAATGTATGTAACTGACACAAAATTTGTAAGTATTATTTCATAAAATGTGTTAATTTTGAGAAAAATTCTGTGAAAACCTCAATATTATTAAACAAATTTGTTGATATTGAAAATAAAACATATACAAAAAGTTACTCTTCTCTTGTAAATTAAAGCATAACATAATATTAACAATCAAATATAAATATATAATATTTCTAAGACTGCATATACTTTCTATACGTTCCCCGCCGGCAAATAGCAGGCAGAGGGAACCTGGGAATTCTAATGTTCCCGTTAAAACACTTGGAACGGAACTCATCGCCGCAAAGTTTGTTATACGACCTTGAAACAATACTCGTAAGTCGAATAAGTAATAAATAAGACAAATAAAATAAAGTATACAAAAAATATAAAAAAGGCTATGGAATTAACCAACCACTCCACTGATAACTGCCATAAAAACTACTACTATATTGCTAAGTCCTTTTCTAATCCTTCATAGTACCCTGCCATGTGCGGGATTCAGCAAAGAACGGAGTGTCTAAACACTTACAAAGCTACCTTTGCCACAATAAAAATAAGCCACAATAAAAAAAAAGCTAGTAGCAAATAAAGAAGTCACTATACCAAACGTTTGCCAAACTATGACAAGGTTGACGGTCATTCGGTAATAGACGGCCCATAGTGAAGTAATCATTTGTTTATGTTTTTTTTATGTAAGTCATTCACACCGACGCCGTCCGGTGTGAAATACTAAAATACGTTGAGACTGCGACAAGTTTATATTGAAATGGACGAAGATTGGGATGTTGGGAAATATTATTTCTAGGTAAGTACAGGTTCAAATACAGATATTGCAATAATAGTTTTATTTGTGTGTTAGCTTATTATACCACATGGCAGGGTGGGCACGGGGAACCTTGGGAACCTAGGTTAAAGACAATCCTTTCCATTCCTTACTTTCTCTCTGAATTTAAGACGTGGCCTTGAGTGGCGAAACTCAACGCCGCGCTTTGCCTTGTTAGCAGAACGGAGAAACGAAAATATTAAATATACCATTTCATTGAGTGGGAAGTTTTATTTACGTGTTTTTGTTATATGCGTAACAAGCATTTTAATTTCTTCGATACATTAATTAACCAACACAAAAAGTTTATTTTAATTCACGAGATTAGCAAATTCCACCTAACATACTCCCTATCTTTATAATATTAGTAAAAAAAATATAAATATGATCATTGTACATATATTATACCTAAAACACCTTTTCATATATTTACCGATATAATTTAAAGAAGAAAAAAATCACTCAATTCTCCTTTAAAGGAAAAGAAACGGATACAATTGGACACTAGCAAACATTATCATTATTTGTTCAGTCAAAATAATTCAAAACAACCGAACGTGAACACCGTGGAGTAACGAAGCGTGTCGATTCAATGATTGCCGGTTGGGTGCGGTGATGCGTTAAAGGCTACGATCACATGGTAGACGCTGGTTCGAAACTGCCACAAAAAACTGTTTTACATGAGTAATACAATAATAAGTCGTTAGTGAGCGGAGGAGCAAAAGACGTATTGTTTTTATAGATCATTGATTTTAGACATATTTTTGACACACCTATATTTATTGGTCGTGTAATATCAATATGGCGGCCAATATTTTTTATTCTATAATACAATCATTATAATAATATAAGGACACTTTTGTGAATTACCATAATTACAAATTAAATATACATATTTCGATATAACTTCTAAGAGCAGTAAGGTTAAACGCCTTACTACATTTTTTTTATTAGTTTCAAGCTGTTTCGACATACAGCACTGTGGGAGACATATAAGAGGGAACTTGGGAACTGAGAGTTAAGACACTCCGTTACCATTAAGCTACTAACGTTATCCACTCTCCACTGAATTTAAAAGGCTCGTTACCACGACAATGAAATAAAAATATGAAATATTTAATTTCCTCGAGTGGATATCGAACCCACAATCTGTTGTTTACAGTCGCACACTTAAGCCCATGCGTCACGACTGGCATAAACAATAACTTAAATAATAAATCGACAATACTTCACCTAACAAAATACAAACAATCCTAGCGAAACAAAAAGAAACAGCGATAATTTTCTTCACAATATTATAATGAATACATATTAAAATTCCTTATGGAAACAAGATCTTACATAGATACATCTTCCATATAATTTCAACGTACGTATAATAAAATCTGTTTGTACCCATGTCCTATAGTATCCGCCTAGGGTGTTTTGCTTGTTAAGTAGTCATTACAGCTATATGTTAATCTTTTGTAAGAGAGATGGAAATTTTAATTGCTCACTTGTTAACTAACTTTTACACGCAGCTTTACTTGATTTTTTTTCCTAACTAAGTGTGATATATCACTCTAAATATGTCAAAAATAATATTAACTAGCCCGCCCGCGGCTTCGCCCGCTTGAATTAAACTATTTATTTACTAATTTCAAGTAGTTTCGTATTCGTTACACTGAAAACAAAAACTTCTGCTAAATGAACAAAAATTTTGTAGCAATTATGTCGACCTTAATATTTTGAATTGACGTACCATTTTAATTTTTTTAAACAATTAAATTAATAGCATTTTCTCTTGCCAAATAATGACTCTAGGTCTAGGCAATTTAAAAAATATATTTGTGTACCGGAAATTAGTAAAAACTACAACTAACAACATAAACAAGTTGTAACAAGCGTATAAGAATTACAATATAAGTAGATGAGAACGTATGGCTTAGTCAGTCAAAGCGCTTGGGCGATTTCTGAACGAAGCGCAGTATCAAATCCCATTACGTTCAAATTTTAATACATTTTCTAAAAATGTATTTTAAATGCGGCTTTGCTGGGGTTCTCACGAAATAAAAATAATTACGACTTGTGTATGACACATGACATATGACACATTATAAGTGCTCGAAGTAACTCTTACCACAATTACAGTAGGTAAAAAAACTACCAAGAAGCGGCTAAAGTGGAGCAAATTAACTAAATATCTCTATAAATAGACTAAAAAATAAAACTTTTTTAATGTTTAATACATGTGAGGTTTGTCGTGGCATAGGGGCACAAGTGTGCTACTATAAACACGACAGGTTGTAAGTTCAATTCCTACTCGAGGAAATGAAATATTTCATATTTTCATTTTAACGCTCTGGTAAGAAAGTAAAACGCGGCGTTGAGTTCCGCCATTTAAAAAAGGACACACAAAATAGTATACGTTAAGATGAACGCTCTCAACCAAACAAACACTTATTTAGCCTGATAATATGACAATATTTACAAGATTTATAATTTTATTATGGTAATTTTCTTCTTTTTTTTTCTTAGCTTCACGCTGTATCTCGCACATGGCAGGGTAGGCAGAGGGAACCTGGGAACCTAGTGTTAAGACACTCCGTTCCACTTTCGTGCCCCACTTTCCGCCGAATTTGAGGCATTGCGTGTTGAGTGACGGAACTCAACGCCGCGCTTTGCCTTGTTACCAGAGCGAATAAACGAAACATTAAATATTTAAATTCAATGGTAATTCAATGGTAATTCTATTAAGAAATGGAATGCATCACATATTTATTGAACCTTTTGTTACTATTCGTGATTGAAATAATACCATATTCCACATTTATTATGGACGGCATATAAAAGCTATCGACATTGGGTCACATTGTGAATAATGGAACAACACAAATGGATTTTCCTAATCTTAAGTAAGCAATAGAAGCACTTTACTTTTTGTAGCTGCACGCTGTAATTCGCACATAGCAGGGTACGCAAGGGGAACCTAGGTTCCTATAGTGTACCTAGGTTCCCTCTGTGTTTTTTTTCATTAGCGAAAATGAGATTAAAACCCACAACCATTGCTATTACAGCCCCACGCTCGTAAATCTTAATATCCCTGAGCAAACATTTCCTAAATCTCAGATTATTTACATAATAAATCAGATTTTTCATAAATTTAACACAGTAATACGCTAAAAACATAGACATGTTTACTACAAAATTTCATTTCAACAAAAAAACTAGGTGGAAAGTGGGGAACGGAAGTGAAACAGAGTATCTTATCACTAGGTTCCCAAGTTCACTCTGCCTACCCTGCCATGTGCGGGATACAGCGTGAAGCTGAAAAAAAAACAATTAAAAATGAATCTTTAACGTTTGAAATCAATTGAAATCAATCAATTAGCATTACAAATACGTGTGTATATATATAATAGGTAAAGTATACGACACATTTTTGCAATGAACGCTTAAAAACATATAATAGGCGAGGCTGTGTGCGGTACAGATTCCATTGAGGCGGCGATTAGTTACAGGCGGGCCGTTCGAGGCCGCTCAATGCTCCATGTGACTTTACTGTTTTATTTATATAGGTATATATACGTGTATGTATGAATGCACAGTCTTCAACAGTTTTTATTTTTTTTTAATAGCTTCACAGAGAGAGGCTTCTTCACAGAGGCAGTGTAGGCAGAGTGAACCCGGGGACCTAGTGTTAAGACACTCCGTTCCACTTCCGTTCCTTTTTAATTTATTAAGTAATTTATTTGAAATATAAATATTTATTGAGGTCTATCGTGGACACAAGTAAATGACTCTATGCGCGAAAGGTGGTGAGTTCGATCCCCGATCGAAGAAATAAAATATTTCATACTTTGAAACCAAATATTTAACGTTTTAATTTCTTAGGTCTGGTAAAAAGGCAAGGTGCGGCGTTGAATTTCACCACTCAACACGCAATGCCTTAAATTAAGCGTCAAACGGAAACTTAACGGAGTGTCTTAAAACTAGACTCCAAAGTTCTCTCCCCCTACCCTGCCATATGCGGGAAACAGCGTGAAGCAGAAAAAAAAATATTTAGTTCATTCTTTCGCTCGGTTAAAAAGACAAAGCACGGAGTTGAGTTCCGCCATTCAACACGCATCACCATTTAATCACTACTTGTAAAATCCCTATAACCTGCTATATACAAGATATTGTACGAAACAATCCTTACGTCAAGATGGAACCTGTTACCTTAATCTATAGTCAATACTCAGAATCACTAAACACTAAATAAAATATTGTTTAATAGATAATTAAACAAGATTTTAACAACTCTTCAGTCTTCTCCATAGTTGTTTTGTCAACTAAATCATAGCGCACCAAAATATTTACATTTGGCAAGGTTACGTGTGAACTATATACATATTGTATGTGCAAATTAATATCTGGCAAAAGGTATGAGCATACTTTTAAACAGTTTCGAGTTGCCAAGAACGTTATTAAATAACTGTAATTGAGCTAATTATTTCATATTTTATTTAAATTAAAGCAAATTGGAAGATATTCCTATGATAAACAAACAACCGGTCTTCCTGTGCAAAAAAACCAGTTAACCAGAGATGCCCTGCTATGCCGTACAAAGACTAAAAATGTAAAGAGTTACAATTAAATAATGCAGCTACCACTAAAATTACATGTAAATTGTTTCATTTTTTGTATTTCAAGATCACTATTTTACTTGCTGGGCGGAGTGTCTTAACACTAGGTTCTCAAATCACAACATGAAACTGAAATAAAACTATTATACGTACCTATATACAATAATACTATCTACCTATACCTACTCATACTTACATAAATAACAGTTTTTTTAGCTTCACACTGTATCCCGCACAAGGCCGGGTAGGCAGAGGGAACCCGGGAACCTAGTGTAAAGACACTCCGTTCCACTTCCGTTGCCCACTCTCCGCCAAATTTGAGGCATTGCGTGTTGAGTGGAGGAACTCAACGCCGCGCTTTACCTTATCACCAGAGTGAACAAATGAAACATAAAATATTAAAATTGAAAATATTAAATATTTCATTTCCTCGAGTGGGAATCGAACCCAGAACCTGTCGGTTACAGCCACACGCTTGTGCCGTTGCGCCACGACAGGCAAAGCCTCATAAATGACAGTATACTACCAAATAACTTAATTACACAGACACATTACATTCACAGTATCTTGAGTAGACAGGATTAGCGATAAATAATTGATATCCACGCGTGCCGCACTACGCATGTAGGGAACACATACCTATCCTCGCACATGAAGACCAACGTGAAAATTAAACGTGCGTACCGTATTAATGTTTGTATGTGGATTAATTGGGATATTGTCACATTTTTTAAGACTTAATTCACGATAGAAAATAACAGTATTGCTTTTTATTATTTTTCTGTCTGTACGTATCAGTCTTGACTATAAACGCGAAGATTGCCGATTCGATGCTCACACGGTAAAGTGAATTATTTTCGTTTCCTTGTACTGGTAGCGATAAAAGGCGATTCACAATTGGGCGGAAAGTGGATAACTGAGTGTTGTAGAGTGAGTTAGGTCACTCTGCCTAAGTGCCAAGCTATAAAACATAAATGAAACGAAAATTTACATAAAAATAACTTAATATTTACTTATTAAAAAAATATCAAATAAACATGTTAACGGTAATTATCATCATTATCACATGTATCCCTTACATGACAGGGTAGGCAGAGGGAGAGATTTTTCCCAAGTTCCCTGGTGTTAGCTATGACACTTCGTTCCGTTCCATACTTTCCTCCGAATTTAAGGGGTCACGTGTTGACTGGCGGAACTCAACGCCGCGCTTTGCCTTGTTACCAGCTTAGCAAAGAAATAAAAACATTAAATATTTAATTATAAAATATTTAATATTTTCACTTTTCCTCGAGTAGTGATCGAATTCACCATTAACCTATCACATTTACACGCTTATTCCCCTGAACCAACGACAGGTAATCATTATATAGAACACAAAGTATTTAATAAACGCAAAATTAAAATTAATTTACAAACAACATGTAAATATATGCAAGTGAAATTATTGTTCAATGTCGGACAGGCAATGCCTTAGATTCTCCACAAAATACTTAATAAAAGATCGCGTGCACATAATTTGTACAGAGAATGTACTGTAAAGTGGACGGTTAGCACTTTTCACCGCGATCACCATTTAAAATTTCACGACAAATTACTAACTATTATATATTAAAGCGTACAATCTAAGGCGTAAAATGAAATCAAATTGACTCTCATGAATCAATGTAATAAGCGTACAGTATATTAGTATAGAGAGAAGCCTGTCTGCCTGTGGTATAAGTACGACTGTATACACGACAGGGTATGGGTTCGATCCCTACTCGACGAAATAAAAAGCAAAGCGCGACGTTGAGTTCCGCCACTAAGCGCACAATGCCTTAAATTCGGCGGAAAGTGGGGAACGAAACGGAGTGTCTTGACACTAGGTTCTCAAATTCCCTCTGCCTACTTTTTCATATGCGGGAAGCTAAATAAATAAATAAATAGTGATATTCTATTTATCCATTTATTTAACTTTACCTACGTCCAAGCAATAGCGATATCGATAAAACACTTGAGAAAACCCTAAAGCCGCTGTTCAAAAACAATGTCATTGACTATTAATATCCTATTTAACATTGAGAATCGATAATAGTAAAAAAAAAGTAGGGCAGGTCAAGAACAAAATCAAAAGAAATAGGACCAACCACTATACATTTTCATTGATTTACAAGAATACAAGATCCCTTCTCAACGACTGAGCATTCTGTGAGTTACGATTCTTTGAGCGTCGGCGTTTGAAATGTTGCAAGTTGTTCTTTTGCTTGTCCTTTGTATGTCTACGATAATCTTGTTTTTCTAAATGACCATGCATAACCATTTAAATTATTGAAGTTTGTATGGTTTTGATTATAATTATACTTATTTAAAAAAACAGCTTCACGCTGTATCCCATATGGCAGAGGGAACCTGGGAACCTAGTCTTAAGACACTCTGTTCCGTTCGTCATTTTTCATTGCGTGCGTGAGAAGCGTAACTCAACGCCGCGCTTTGCTTTATCACTAGAACTAAGAAAAGAAAACATTAAATATTTCATTTTAAAAAATATAAACAAAAAAAAAACAAAAAATATATTATATTATAGCACCAAAAAAATAGTAATTTAACAAAATTTTCAATCCTTGTTTTCAAAACATTAAACACACATCTGTGAAGAAACAATTTTAAAACGCCTAAAATTTAGATAATATTATGAAAGAAAAAAATCCATACAAAACCGTAGGAATAATCAAGTGTGAAACTTATACATACATATTATAATAAAACAGTTTTCCTCTCTTAAAAGTAGTTTGCATACAAACAACGACCGTGATGAACCAAAGTTTCGCAGGGGCCTCGACATTGAGCATTTCGTACTTAAGGCGGAAGTGCTAATAGGTTGATTGGCCTAACAACCCAGTGTTTAGTGAAGCGGGTGCTCGATCCAAGGTTGTGGGTTCCCTTCACGACGTATAATTGGTAAGGTAAGATGAACGATGAAATTACGTTTACGTAAGATGCAATATTCCTTGTTGTCTTTGTCCATTTATTTAACTTTACCTACGTCCAAGCAATAGCGATATCGATAAAACACTTGAGAAAACCCTAAAGCCGCTATTCAATAACAATCTCATTCACTATTAATATCCTATTTAACATTCAGAATCGATAATAGTATAAAAAAGTAGGGCAGGTCAAGAACTAATTTAGTTTAAACTAAGTGCGTCCTAAATTTTAAAACGTTTAAAATTTGAACTAACCAGGATTTGAATCCGCGCCTCTTGGAAACTGTTCAAGCGCTCAGACCAACTAAGTCATTCGGTCTCACTAAGCTACGTCGAAGTTCTTATACGCTTGTTACAACTTATTTATGTTGTTAGCATCTCTGTAGGTAGATTTTTACAAATTTCCGCTAACCAAAGACAATTTG
>DWMZ01004168.1:0-11976 GCA_018249855.1 Eueides tales michaeli
AAAAAATCAAAGCTTATAAGTCACTAACAGAATATTTAAAGCATTTCGTTTGATCCCAAGTTTGAAACGAAATTGGAGTTCTCAAGGACAGTAACGTACTTGTTATTATTAATTGCCTAGTGCCCTATATTTTATTTCAGAAATTTCAAATTCAGGGTAACTGCTTTTTCTGAAATATATTTACGTATATATATCTTACCACTTAATGCATCTATGCTTTTAGTATATGAGTCTAGTTTGTATGGTAAAGGGAATCCTGAAAATAAGGTACCCTTCGCTACTCCGTCATATGCAAGACACAGCGTGAAGCTACAATAACTGTGAACATATTGTGCCAACCTCAAGCGTGTGACATTAAACGCAACAGGTAACGCAACTCGAAGAAGTGAACTATTTAACGTTTTCAATTTTAATGTTTTCATTTCTTCGCTCTGGTAACAAAGCAAAGCGCGGCATTGAGTTCCGCCACTGAAAACACATTTCCTCAAATTCGGCGGAGAGTGCGGAACGGAACGAAGTGTCTTAACACTAGGCTCCCACTGTGTGTATTCCCCTGCCATGTGCATGATGCAGCGTGTAGTTGAATGAGTCAGTAGCGTGCCAATGAAGAAAAAGAATATGAAAACTATTTCTAAAACGTAGTAATTTTATTCTGAAATATGTATATTTTTTATAACGACAATACCGCCCTTGTTGTCAATTTTAATTATTTTATAATGTAAAAAACACTGCACAAGCATTTAAATACTATTACTTTGGCACTACTTTTTACCTATTTTAACAAGATTGATTTGATTAGAGGTAATTCAACAAGCAATTGGGCCGCCGCAAAGTAGAGAACATAAGTATGTATTTCTTGGTTCTCTCTGTTTAGCAGGTATTGTAAGAGATGTAACAGATGATAATATAAAAAAACTATTCCTGAAACAAACTGTACTTTACATATGATTTCGGCGTTGATAAGGCTTATACTTACATACGCTACGATCCCATTGTAGCGTTAATAGCTTTATAGCTAGTCAGTAGGTATGGACAAGGTAATTTTGTGATTCAGATTTCTTGTTTTTCGTTTTGTAGTCTATGCCTTTATTTTTAAAAAAACCTAGAGTTTTTTACTATCTTTATAAAAATGAATAACTTCTTCGTTTATTTATTCATTCCTTCAATTGTGACGTTTCGAGCGTGCCAATTGAGCACAGTTCACTTCGCCAATGTCACGTTGTATGGAAGACTCACGAGATGAATTAATCAGTACAAAAGAAACAATTGTGCACAATAATATAATACAGTAAAAAGAGATTAATTAAAATGACTGGCTTCACCTATAACAAAACTATTTACAAAATATGCACATACAACACATTATGTTAGTAATAGATAATATCTTACATAGATGTTAGCTTATAGTCTAATTTTGTTACTTCTAATATATTTACATAAAAAATTACATAACGGACCAAACATAAACATTAATAGACATTGAACATTTAGAGGACGAAGGACTGTATGTGGAAGAACATCATAAAGGGGACGAGTTAAGTTGGGGCAAGAAAAGAGGATGTGGGCCACTACTACTGCTTTTTCGGATTACACTACAATGACGAAATAATATATTTCGTCATTGTAGTGTAATCTGAAAAAGTAGATAGACGTGTCGAGATCGATTTAATAAGTCAATAAACTGGCGCTAATTGAGCCCATCTCTACGACTCCCTCGACAACGCTGTCAGACATTTAAGTTACATATTCACTAGAATAATAAATAATGTAAAACATATTTTATATCTTACGTTAACATTTAAATTGTTAACGTGTTAGAATCTATTTTATTTACACGTAGTACAGAAGAACTCGCGAGTCGCGCGTGTCAAATCATTGCTTTTTAGTTGGATAGATCTTAGCTATTAGTATTACATATTATGTGGTTATTTATTTTTTATCTTTCCGCTTATACTACGATTTTTCTTCGTAAAATTTTAATTTAAAAACTAGCCGCACTCACTGACGGAGACAAATTTTTACTACCTTTCCGTATACGCTCAAAACATTAGCTATTTCGTACCGGTTAAAGATCAGACGTCACAGTACCGCAACGCTTGCATACATTTATTATCAGTCGTATACACAAATATATAAGAAAATCAATGTCAAAGAGTAACAAACATTTATCTTTTTTTAATCCCGCACATGGCAGGGTAGGCAGAGGGAACTTCGAAACGCAGTGTTAAGACACTCCGTTCCACTTCCGTTCCTCACTCACATAATTATTTATAAAATCACCTTCTAACCTTCCTTTCGTTAACGGCGTAGCGTACTGTCATTATGTCTCTACCAATTGAATTGCAATGATTTGTTATTTTTTTTTTATAAAAGAATCAACTACTTATAAAATGACAGCCAGGCAGGTAAATAAATAATAATGAAAATAAAAACTAAATATATGTTTAGTTATCTGCATCCATTTCCGTAGTTATGTTAACTATAAATATAAATGTGTTATGCTTTATAATTTTTTTTCGGCTTCACGCTGTATCACGCACACGGCAGGGAAGGCAGAGGTAACATGGGAACCCAGTGTTAAGACAAGTCATTGCGCGTCCCACTTAATATTATACTTCGTTTTAGTTAAGCACATTATTAAAATGAAACCATAAATCAAAATGCGAGATTTTTCGGTTATTTTACAGTAACGGATTTTAAGTGTAAAATTCCAAATATTGCAAAGACGTACGTAAATTAACATATCAATTATTTTAAAATCAAAGCATTATTCCATAGTTTCATATGTCAGTTGTATAGACACAAACAATAAAATAAATATTCCAATGCCCGCGGGCTTTCATTCTAATTAACCCGTACGTTAGTCTGTTGACAATTTAAAAATAACCGTAAATAGTTAAACCGTTAATAGTTAAATATTAAAAGAATTATTAGCTCTTTGGAATTTCAGTTTAACATCTATGTTAATTGCATTAAAAGAATACCACTTGAGTAAAATCACTTGAATACTAAAAGACTAAAACTTTAACAATATTTTAAAACGCGTTAATATTTTGTCGTTTTAAGCTAATAATAATCACTCGTATTGACAGTTAAGTGTGAGAAAAATTTAAGAATTATTGAGCTTTGAATATTTTATTCCGCACAAAAGAACGAACCCACAAAGTCCGAAATAGAATACCCGCCTTACACGTCCATTAGACATTCTTTCAAATTTTCTAGAAAATTCTCTTTATAAAGTCTTGCACTAAATTGCATAGTATTAAAATGTGCTCGTTAAAATAAAGAGGCCACTGCGAAAGAATTCCGCATAAGACAATTTTCTTTCAACAACGTTTTTTGTATATTAATGAAAGGAGCTTTATTAGTATAAAGTTAACTGTTTCACGTAGCTTTGTACAGTAAGTATCTACTACATCTACTATAAAGTCTAAAATTCTTATAAAGGAATTCTATATTAAAATAAAACCTTGTTAAGCTTAAATTTAATATGGAAATAAATTTTCTTATAAATAAATGTCAATTTCAGATGTTTACTTATATTGTGTGTAGAAAGTTACACACGTCCTAACGGAACGACTGCTACACTTACAGTAAAAAGTATAATTAAGATTAATACTTATTTGGAAAACGTAAAAAAAATGAACGCAGCGGGATTTAAGCCCACATCTGTTGGAATCCGTTCAAGCTCTCTGACCAACTAAGCCCTACATTCTTATCAAGCTCCTTTGAAATTCTTATACACTTGTTACATGTTTATAAGTTTTATTAATAATTATTTTACTAATTGAAACAAATTTAACCGGAGTAATCGCAATTTTTTCTTCTTCTTCTCATTAAGTATTTTTCTTTCCTAAGTGTGGATTAATGTAAAAATGTGCAATTAGGATTGATTTATAAATAAATTTCTCCTAACTCTTGTAAATAGCCTTAAGCAATCCTCCCTATATAATAGAGTAGACATAGGCAGTCATGATCAGACTTTCCGTTTCTCACTCACTACTCAAGTTTTAAGCCATAGCAATAGTGGAATGGCACTTGTTCTTGGTTTTGTTATCAGCAAGGGAATAAAAGTACAGTCTGGAAGTCATATAATAAATATTTCTTTATATAAAATATTCTTTATTATGAATATTTCTTTTTTCTCGATTGCCAGGGAAATTACGTTAAAAAAATATTGAACATTGCAACCATGCAACGCCATTGTTGTTTCTTCTAATACATATAAACAATATAGTAAAAATATGAATATTTCAAAGAGATATGCCATGATTATCATTTCAGTATAACTACAAAAATAATTCAGTGCGAAAGCTCACTAAAGGTCTTGTGACCTTTAATATAAATTGTTGTGACCTTTAATTAATGAGATGTTTAAAACTTCCACTTATTGAAATAAATATTATGAGTCGAGTACGTTACTCGAAATAGAAACATTTATTTTTTTATATAAATTTGATTTCAAATTATATATCTCTAATAAATTTGAATAAAAAAGCAAAACTTTATTACATCTTGATTTCAAATACTTTGTGTTAAGAGATTGAAAGTAAAAAATATAAACGAGACGAATTCAATAACATAAAATGTGAAATAGATATTTTTAACTTCTGTTATTTGGTTTGATATGATAATAAAAAGGATTTTATTTTCTCAGCAATTCGCTACGAAAAAAATCTTATCTACAAAAACATATTACGCGTATATTGTTATCTATACTTATACAATATATATATCAGCTCACTACTTGCACATGGAACGCATCTTCAAAAAAATCTTATAGGAGACGTTTATTAATATAGTAGGGCCAAAAATAGTGATTTTTAAAACATTTGTCTGATCGTCTGATTATCTATCTACGTCTTCGTCTTTGCGTTTGTTAGCGCTAATCTCAGAAACGACTTGCCAGATTTTAATGCATTAATATTATAGGCGTCAACAGTCATCAAGCGATCAATCCTTAATGTGGAAATCACAAATTGATAATATTGAATTGTTATATGCTGCGCAGTAGAAACACACGAGTATATAACCCCATTATATAGTGCTATTGAGGAACTCATTTAGACGACAATAATTATTGCGCCTGTATCTGCTTGCTTAACGTTGTTCAGATATCCTCGTAGTCGTCTCTTGGTAAAAGCTATTTTTTTTTAAACAAAAAGCTAAATTCGAACACTCGCAATATTATTTATGATATAGTTTTGTATATTGATACTCAAAAGTTTCCTAAGCCATATTTTTATATATGAATAGTCGACTTAAATTTACATTAATCGGCTTACTTAAATGAATCGTCACTTTTCAGAATTCTTGTATAGAGTTGTAATTCTTATTAAATAATTTTCAAATAGTTATAAGATGTTTGGTTGTAAACCATAGATTTGACTACCACTTGGAGTAATGAATTATTCTCTCTCACTTTTTTAACACTCAATAACTTCTTTTTGCCTTCCTATCAATAGTGGATTTAATAGTAGACATATAGCCAGCAAAATTTTGGTAGTAATTTTCTCAGCTTCACGCTGTATTCGTGCTCGAACCACTTGAGCACAACCTTATTCATTCTCATTGTGACAACTTCGCTAGTACCTGGTATTCCGTGTATTTCTTTATTGTGGAATCGATTGGCTAAACTGACTCCACATATCCAACAAACAGGTAAATTCTGCACAGTATTCATCTTTTTTTCATTCATCATCTATTCCCACGCACAACTACGATAGGACCAACACTGATATCCACAATGGTGTACGGCCAAACGTGCAGTTGCGCTGATGTTAGCCCGTCTTATCAAAGCAGCTAGGGCACCACGTTAGTGGTTATTTATTGTTGACGATAACAGAGTTATCTGTTATCGTCAGCAATACATCTTTCCACGTCTATTTCGTATCTTCCGTCTCTACTAAACATACTTCCCAGATATACCACTTCAATTATTTGATTTAATATCTTATATTTTACGCTGATCTTGCGTTCTGTCCTGTCATGATTTTTTTCAACTACCAGAATATCTCATCTTAATGTCCCGAGAAAATATGTTTATAAATTATTTATTAAAAATAGCTTAATATACGCACCCGTTGCTCCTGTAGTGTTACACGGAGCGGTGAGTGGCGGTGATCACTCACCGTCAGGTGAACCATCAGGTTTGTCTTTTCCATAAAAAAAATGGATAAGTTCGACTCGTACATGGTTGTCTTTTAGTAATTTTTAATTAATGACAAAAAATATTGTATATAGCAGGATAGTTAAAGATAATGCGTAGAAACTATATAAAATATAAAAATACTAAACTGGGACTATGGAATGTTTGAAAAGATCGAGAACTGGGCTATTAAAGAAGACCAGCTGACGTCCACCTTTTCAACGTCTCAAATTGAATAGTTGACATACGGTGACTTGCCTCCCACTAAACGGGCCCGAGCAAAACGGCTTCTTGTCTCGGACGCAACATTGGCGTAGTCGGCTAAGGGTGTAGAGATCCAGTTTCACCATTACGAAAAACTCGTGCGCGGGTCTCCCCGCTATTACGCAGATCAAGCACCTCCACCCTTACGAGCATATATCTCTTGCACTCCACTCTGCCGGCCAAAAAAGCCAAGCCAAAGGCGGGGTATAGATCATAATTTCCCTCTGGAGGACTTAGGTCCATAGGGTCGCCATTCCCGAACAGCTCGCCAGAAGCTGCCCTGCGGGTTTATTATTCTTATATCAATTTGTTAGATGTTTATTTATTTTGAATTATTTTTTTTTCTTTTTTATTTTTTTCTTGTTTTGTCTAAATTAATAACTATAAATTAATACAACAACTAATGCAGTTAAAAATGATGTTATTATATTTTTGTCTTGAATAAACGATGTATTTTTTTATTATTCATAATTAGATCGAGACTCCGAAGGAGGCCACTACTTCGATTATTTCATATATTTAATATACACATATTAAAAAGAAAAAGGTATAAAATTATTACACTTATTAAACCTTGAACAATACTTTAAATGTAGTAAAGAATAAAATATGTGTTTTTCAAAAGCTAATTCGCATTAGAAAATGTTTAAGAAGCTTCACTGGGATACATCCAGGCGCAATATTTAAACGGCCTTTCTGCCAGTAAAGACGGGCTTTCACCCAACCGAGAAAATACAAAGCTTTACTTTTTACCATTTCCTAAAAGGATAAAAAGGTTTTTTTGGTTTTATATTAGGGCCGTGGACTATGGCAATGTAGGGAACCATGAAATTTTATTTATTTGAACTTTTTACGCTTGCATATCCAATGTAAATTACTAACGATTCCTTTTGCCGATATCCACTATTCGTATTAGAAAAAAAAGTAGAAACTTTATTTATATGAACATAACACCTTTATATTTAGTTATATTATTCTCTACGGTGTATTCCACACGCTCCCTAAATACCCAATTTTTAGAACATAGCGTGTTGAATAACTGGGAGCTCAACGCAGTGACGTCTTTTTGACCTGAGAAAACAATTCCTACATTTCTTCGCTCTTTTAAAAGAAGACAGCGCGGCCGGTCGAGGGCGAACCGTTTTTGTGTGAAAAATGTGCTTATGCGTTATTGGACCAGATCTTTATCGGTACAATCGGGTGAATCGGCTCCCATTATTTCTTGTATAAAATTCTCATATAAATGAGACTGAAATCATCATAATCAGAGAAAAGTGGGGAATGGAAGTAGAACGTAGTGTCTTAATACTAGGTTCCCGGGTTTCCTCTGCCTACCCTGCCTTTTGCGGGATACAATGTAAAGCTAAAAAAATAATAATAATAATATTTTTCCCTTTAATATGAAACATGGGACAGTACCACGATCAATCGGACACGTAGCTATATTGGAACACCGGCACACGGAGAAGAACTCGCAATAAACCTGCTACGTGATATCTGATTTAGGCTATTTTGTCTTTCTTCTAAAAGGAATGCCTATAATTGAGGTGCCCAAGCCTTGAAATGCCTTTGTAATGTCAATATTGTAACGTCCCTTACTAAGAATCACCACTACTATTTGTTCACAAGTTTGTAACCTTTGCCTTTAACAAAATCATTTTGATATTTATTCGTAAGATGTAGAAAGTCAATATAGTGATGTGACTTACCATACAGAGGCAATGCAAATCATTTTAATATAAAAAACATCACTTATATAAATTTATTTATTTATTCTCATAGTAGTGTGGGCAGAGGGAAATTGGTATAGTGTTAAGACTCTCTTTTCCGTTCCCCGCTTTCAGAGAAATCTGAATGCTGCAGTTTGTCATGTTACAAGAATAAAATAATGAAAATAATAAATATTTCATTTCCCACAAACTGTCGCGTTTACAGTAGCACGATTGTGCCCAAGCGCTGCGACAGGCCTCAACTATATTTTCTTCTTCTCTACTACCTAAGCCCCAATTCGAAACATTTCATGTTGACTGGCAGAACTCAACAACGCGCTTAATATGGCAAAATATAATAAATATAATGATAACAATTACTCCCTCGATTGAGTATTGAACCCACAACTATTGTAAAAGTTTACAAGAAATAATTAAATTAATCACTAAATAAAAAGTTAAAATAGATTAAACGTCCACAAAATAAAATTTAAAGCTTCAAAATGTGCTTAAGGTAGTAAATTACAGACAGTATCAATATAAGTAAGTTTTAGATACAGTCCGAATCTAATCCCCTAATACAAATTAACACCTAAACCTGACCGCAGCAAAACCTCCGTATATAATTTACAATTTCCTCCACCAGTGTATTTTCACTTGCAAGGCAAGCATCCTAAAGTATTTATTTGTTTGCTTGTATGATGTTGAGAAATATGAACAAGTTCACCTTTTAGACTTACAGACTGAGTTATATTGAAATAGATTTGTGCGAACTATGCTCGCTATGCTTATTTTCAAAATGTTATATATACCTTCTTAGTAATATGTGATTATTTCTATATTAAAAGTAATCACTGCGATCAACTTCTTATACATAATCTATTTGAAGTGTACATCGTTTAAATTATAATAAAATGATGAAGTGGAAATTTATAAAAGTCTGTGTACATAGATGTTATCAACATAAATAAGTTCTTACACGCGTACCAGAATCTGAAAGTAGCTTAACAAGAATTTATGGCTTAGTGGTCAACATTCTTCGATGGTATACAAGAGATGAAGTTTCAAGTCCCGCTACGTTCAAACACGTATACTGCATAATACGTTATAGTAATTTATACGTTTCTCAAAGAAAAATATTTTCTCACTTTCAAATAACACATACTTTGTATACCTGCGGTCTATTACATAAAATAACGCAAACCAATTCATATAAAATAAATTAACAGCGAAAACAACAACGGTATACAACAATACAACAGAGTTAAGGCGCATCATTTATAAAATGAACACGAATGGTGCCATAAAGTGGAATCATGAAAGTTTACAGCCTGCTTTAGCTTAGGGCGAAACCATTCAATCGTGACGTAAAAAATTTACGATCACGCGTCAAGAGAAACACCGATGAGGCAATAAACAAGCCCCCTATACTTAAGCACTTGTTAAGTTCATCAGCAATCACAATGTAGAGCCAATAACTTTATATGTACCTATGTATGTACAAGTATATCTCACGTCAAATTCTGTTTAAATTCGATAGATACTATCTAAATCTGAAACTTTTAGTGAATTGTAAGAGTTTTTTATATTTATCATTGTTTGATTTTTCACACGTTATATCTTAAAAATTTAGCTGAAAGTATTAGGCCCTTTTATACAAACGATTCAGCGTGAAATTAAAAAAATGAAAAACAAGACAAAAACAAGCATTTGCGTGTTAGTTAAACTCAACACTTATTCTTAGTTTTTTTTTTCATGAAGTCTTATTAAAGAAATGGCATCAAATAGTGTTATCATATCAAACGTTATAAATCGCAATATCGAATCTGTTTGTAGTTTTTTAGAAAATATAAAATTTAAATAGATTTATAATGAAAAGTATCATTCAATATTTTATTAACGCAAAATTCACAATTTTTTATTACTATTATATATTTTAGAATTTTTTCCATCTATGAAGGCCAAAAATGTGATAACTGTTAACTATTTATTTGCAATAGGAACAAAGTAATATAACAAAACAGATAGCGCAATTTGTAATATATTCGGATTTTTTCAATATAAAAAAAATATTATTTACCTCTTAAATTAGTTACTTGCTAATGCCAAATTTGAAATTAAAGCTGTACCTGTACATAAAAATATACCCGAGAAAAATAGTTTTTGGACCAAAAACTCGTTTAAAAACGGATATTGCATTCAAGAGCGTCCCAGTTAGATCGATGCAACATATACCGTGTCGGATGCCTGCTATATTGCCATGTGCTGTGCCACCATAAAGCATTATAACTTATCTTATTTTTTGTGTTCCTTTACACGAAACGACAAATTTCCCTTAATTCACGATGTACTCGTGTTTCTTTTGTATTTTAATTTTTCTTCAGCAAGAAAAGTAAATCAACACCTTAACAGAGTAAAGATTAATCATTGATATTTATATATACATTTATTTTCACAATTCCTAAATGAACCCAGAACATTTCGCTGTCATGTAAATAGATTTTACGTCAGAATATAAAACGTTGTCAATAAAGCCATAAATAATAATAATATACAAAGATAAAAGAAAATGAAGACAAACTCAAGCTGTAGCTAGTTAATACTTCATTTCGTTTAAAGAAACATAGATGGATACCCTCATGTTGATTTAAAACCGATCGATGTATGAACGTTCCGAAACCACAGCTAATATATTTATCCACTCTAAGCTTCCTAACAGAATTTTAAAGGAACTCGCTTGGTCCGTCATTTTTTTTCATTAGGTCCATGCGAGGCAGCCCGGTACCGAGTACCGGCGCATTATTAATTACGCCGGCCCCGTCTTTAATAATTCAACTGACTGGATCGTCCGCTATTGCAGAACTCCTAATCTCCTCTTAATATTGCCTCATTATTACAAAGCATAAGCGACCACTTAAAGAATTCTATATTGTTAGATCAATGTTTGTATTTGAAAGTATGTTCGATGACACACGAAGTTCAATGAAAATGAAATCATTCCGTGAGTGTTACAAATTTTATTATTTATTCTAAACAGATGTTATTAGCTTCACGCTGTATGCCTTTATATGGTATGGTAGGCAGAGCGAACTTGGGAACGAATACTTTTAATGGCGTCTCAGCTTTTTTGTGGGTTCTGTTCCCCACATTCCACTGAATTTGAGGCATTGCGTGTTGAGCGACAAAACGCAACGCCGTCCTTTGCCAAATCACCAGAGCGATGAAAATATTAAATATTTCATCTCCTTGAGTTGGTATTGAAACCCGCCTCTGCAGTCGCACGTGCGCTCTTGTGAATCGACAGACCTCAATTGTGGCTTTAAATGAAACGTGAAATGTAAATACAAATTATATTATGGAAAACCAAATGTATAACAAATAATAAATGGTCGTAAGCGGTATTATTAAAAGGAAGTTAACAAAAATTTAATAAATATGCTTCGTTCGTGTCAAAGCTCACGCATTTTTCATTTTAATGCCTGCGTATATTGTAGCTATAAGGTGACGACAGCGACTGATATAACTTTGAAACCACTTAAAGGCTAAACTCTATTAATATACTTGAAAAATCTTATTTCAACTAAGTATAAATAGTATTAAGTTTACTTAATACTATTTATAGTTAGTTGAAATAAGATTTTTGTAATAAGATTTGTTGATATTATATTTTTTGTACGGCCTGGAACAAAAATTGAACTAAAATATATTACAGCAAAGCAAATTTAAAAAGAGAGAGGTGGATTTAAATGTTGGCAATAATGCACAATTTTTTATTGAACTCTATAGAGTGCAATGTTAGAGCTTTCAAAGATCGAATTTTTACAAGTGTAAAGAATGAATTTAATAATTTTGTGT
>DWMZ01004169.1:0-11976 GCA_018249855.1 Eueides tales michaeli
TAAGTATAAATTATTTGCAAATAAGAATCCAAAATGCACCAAACCAACCATAAGTATAAGATATTCATATGAAATATAAGTTGAAATAATGAAATAACGAATTTGTCCTACAAAATTATTTTTATATAAATATTTCAGAATATAATATTAGCTGTTTGAAATCCTCAAATTCAAAGAAGCACGTGAGAATAATTATCTAGCAAAGCAGTTATAAAAGATTTTTTACTCAGTGGCCAGTGATACTTTTAAATTTTAATCTTTTAAACCAAGACAAAAGCTGACTATATTTTTATGGAAGGACGAAACAGAGTATGTAATTAAATGAGTTAACATTTTCATCTTTCAGTCTGCTGGTTTTTCAACCAGCTCTTCGTGGTTTTTTATTGTGTTTTTCATATATATTTTCATGTCCTGGCCCGCTAAAATCACTATAATCACTACTTGCTCCGTTACCAGAAACTGGCCATTTTTTAGTAATAATTCATTTTATTTTTTGTCTATTTTATATACACATATACAATATGTTACATGTTTCAATCTTTGCACAAGACATAAATTATTCTTTTGTAATGCAGCAATTTAAATCTGTTGTAATAATGTAAGTATTAACACTATGTGTGAAGTGTATAAATATGCTAAGTTATTTAAAAAATGATACGTCGTAATTTATTTTGCTGTAAATGTACGTAAATATTATTTTAAAATAAAAGTCATAAAAATAAAAATTATTTTATTATTGACAATTTCCTCGCTATATGTGTGTAAGTGTATAAATATGCTAAGTGTATAAATATGCGCACTATATGTGTGTAAGTGTATAAATATGCTAAGTAATTTGAAAAATGATACGTCGTAATTTATTTTGCTGTAAATGTACGTTAATATTATTTTAAAATAAAAGACATAAAAAGAAAATTATTTTATTACTGACAATATCCTCGCTCGAATATACTTTTAAATATAATTGTTGTAGCACAGCGTTATGGGTTCGATTCGCACTCGCAGAAAACAAATATTTAAAATTTACATTTCTTCGCTCTGGCAAGAAGGCGAAGCGTGGCGTTGAGTTCAGCTTCGACTCAACTCAATTCGACGGAACGGGGGCAACGAAAGTATCTTGAAACGAAGTGTCTCAACCTGCTTAACGTTCGCAAATATTAATTTAAGAAATCTACATTATTTATACTTTTTTCTTCTTTCTTTTGCCTTAAAAGATAAAAAAAATCCCTTATAAGGTCGCTTTCTTATTCGTCAGTCAGTGGTTCAAAGCTATTTGTTTCAAGACAATAAAGCCTCTTTCGAGCTCCATAACTCGAGTTCGCAACCACTGAGAGCAGGCAGACCGAGTTCATTCACATGAGAGGCCCGCAACCCATAAATGTCAATATGACCGTATCCCTGATCGTTACGAAAAAACCCGCGACCTCTTAGTCTATTTCTTATTATTATTATTTTTATTAGAAAATTACCTTTTGTAAAAAGCATATAAAAATTTTAACATATTTAGATAAGAAATATAAAATTACTTGAAATTTTTACCATAAGCAATCCCTGGAGCTATGAGTGTGTCGTAAATAGCCTGCCTCTGCAAGACAAATATTTTTTAATGAAAAAAATAATTTAAATATTATAGAATTTTCGGAATGTCTATTATATAAGTCTAATGGACTTAAAAAAAGTACAGTATTCTTTTTATAATAATTATTATATACATATATTATATGTAATTATATACAAAATATTATAATTATTTTCTTGTCACAAGTTTGAAAGATTTGACTTAAGAAATGATAAGTTCAAAGAGGTTAAATATTAAATTCATTTTTCTTTTTCTTTTTCCTTTAAGGCAGGTAACTGAGTAGGAATACCTCGGTCACATAGTAATCGAACGTCTGACAGACGATGGTGATATAGAACAGGAGTAAGGCATTGTCAGTGCAAGGAAACATGTTAGCTCGCATATTTGCGCTTTGTACAACGCAAGTAAAGTAAGCTTTGTTTGGAGCCTACTGCCAATCTTTTTAAGCATGCAGCCTGTGGTCTAAAGCAGGGTAGCTATAATCCTGCGTATTCAGTATAACAATGTACTAAGACTAGGAAGGCCTTGGCATTGCAGTGCATCGACGGAGGCAAGAAAAGATGATTTTTATAGAATCATGCGTAAGCGCATCTCTTCCATAATAAGTAGATTAACGAGCAGTACTAACACTCTCCACTCACGTTCTCAGTACATTGATCTATAAAATGGAAGACACCCTCTGAAGCACTGGAATAAAATGCATACAAACAAATAAACTGTGTACTAACATACGCTATTGTATTGTACTAACTATTTACATTGTAGTAACAAAAAATATATGGACCGAAAATCTGCGTTGTAGAATGGTGGTGGTAACTTGAGAACCCAACAATAAGACACACCATTTCCATTAGTATCCTAATTCCGATTCTCATTTTCCGCAAAATTTGAGGTTTGCGTGTTGAGTGGTAAGGTTTAACGCTGCGCTTAGTCTTGTGCCAGATTATATATACCAGAGTTAACAAATGAAAATATTCAATATTTAATTTATAGAGATCGAACTTACAACCTGTCGTGTTTACATTCGCACGTAAGTGAGAGCCACCCACAATAGTAAGACATTTTTTTTCGTTAAGTTAGAATTGTTATTGTTGCTTTACTTTTACTATTGTAAGTGAGTTTGATTGTCTAAAATGACATAAGTTCTTTAAAAATAAATATTTATACTCGTATATTTCAACGTCCTCATTCTTTTATTTACAAATCAAATAACATCATGATTCAATTTGAAGGACAGGAAAATACGGATTGGGCTTGATATTGTAAGTTCTTTGAGACTTACAATATCAAGCCCAATCCGTATTTTATTGAAATTTCAATTTCTTATAATAATGCTATTCTGAAAATACGAAAAAATAACTTTAAGTAATACGTTATTTTATTTTCATTACTTCCTTTATGATATATACACCTATTTACAGGTCGTAATAGTGGTACTTATAATAATATATGTATGTTTATAATTATAACAAAAATAGCTCTTATTTGCCTTAACAAAAATAGCTTATCTTTCACATTATTATAACTTATTTTTTAAAATTACTTATCTTTAACCTCCTGATACCAGAACGAGAAGATTTTCTTCATTTTCAGCACATTTCCGTCCTAGATTTAGAACTATTAGTGGTATTTATGAATTTATAGTAAAAAAATTGTAGTGATGTATAAATAGAACGGGTAAATATATATGAGTATGATAAATATATATTTATTTTTGCGACATTTGAATTTTAATATCATTATGAATGTTGCTATATGGTCTATGTTATGGTATGGTATATGGTCTGAAATTTTGTGTTAGTGTCACGAGCTCCCTTGGTTAGCCAAAGATTAGTGATGAAAGGAGGATAGAATACCAACGCCTTATAGTGTGTGCAATATAACGGGTTAGATGGATATTTAGATAAGGGGTTAGGAAGAGAGGTAAATTTAAGAAAACTAATAAGTAGGTATGGCAGTGGCTTGCCCCGAGGAATGAGGTGTGCTAAGTCAGATAACTTAGATGATAGGGAATGGGAGGACAGCTGCATTTTACCTACAAATTGGTCAGAAAGAAATTGTCGGCGAATAGGAAAAGGAGGGTCTACACATTTCACTTGCAATGCATTGGTGGGGGAAGACTTCATTGCACCTGAAATAATTCTTATACATTTGTATTGGAATCTATTGAGTTTTTCAGTAGCAACTTAATTAAAGGTGTCTAGAACAAATATTTCATAATCAATATGGCTACTGAATATAGCATTGTACAGTAGTTTTTGAGTATAAGGGTGTGCACTCCACCACACACCAGGCATAGATCTTAAAGCATTACCATTTTTCACATTTTTTGTGAGACATTGAGCATGGGCGATGCCGTTCAGCCGCTTATCGAAAATCATGCCTAAAAATTTAACATTTTATGCGAAATTTATGACTTTATTACCAAAAAAAATTACAAAAGTTTGAATAACTCTCCTTTTGGTAAACACCACCGCCTGACATTTCGCTACATATAATGCCAGATGATGATCAGAGAGCCACTGGTTTAGATAGTGTAAAGGAGTATGTACTCCACATAATTTGAGCGGAATACTCAGCTGATGCATCTTCTGCCTGAGAAGCACCGGAAGAAGAACATTGTCATATGCAGATGCAATATCTAGAAAAAACCCACCAAATACTCTCCTTTGGCAAATGCTCTCCGAATGTCTGTAAAAATACTGAGACTATCTGTGTTACTTAACCCCTTTTTAAAGCCATACTAAGAGGGAGTTGATATGCTTCTGCTTTCCACTATCCATTCCAGACTATTTCTGAGAAGCCGTTCAGCAATTTTTGAAAATATTGAAGATAGGGCAATGGGTCTATAAGAGCTAGGATCTGACGAAATTTTATCAGGTTTAAGGATAGGGATAGTTAGGGAAGGATAATTTAGGATTTCCATGAATTCGGAATACTGCCTGATAGAAATATATTAATAAGCAGATTTAAAAAGTGGTGCTTAGACTTTTCATTAAGTCTAGTAATGAACGAATAGTAAACACTATCAAATGCAAAAAAACAATAATGTTCAAGTTCATATCTTTAGTTAAGGCGTTCCGAACATGTTATTTGGGTACAGGTGCCCATAGTTGCTAATAACAAACTGACTCCTGCTTTTCCACAAGGAATTTGTTTTTCATACATCCCTCATATATTTCAAGGTAAACACAGAAAACCAAAATCATTTACTCTTCGCTATGAGATAATTTTCTTATTAATCCACTATAATGTTATTATTAAAAAATGTTTTTTTCCACTGGCATACCGTTTTATACTATGATACGTTTTAATTACACTCGGGTCTCAAACATAATAATATTTAATAATATCATTTCTTTCCCAGATATCTTTTCACTAGCGCTCGCCGTTTTATTAGTGATATATGCGCACCTTTCATTTGATGACATTTGAGTGAGTCATGGCCGTGGGGTGAATCTATATGCAGGATATCCGAGACCGGCAATATAACGAATACTCATCAAAGTAAAATTTATCACATAACGTTTTCGAACATACATCTGTTAGACTTACTAAAATCATCATGAAGGATTTTTTATAATTTATATGAATTAGCGAAAAAGAAATTGGGTCACTCCTTATAAACGGATCCCTACGCTATAGTGTACTCGGTCTGATGGTAAATCCACGACTAAGATTTTTTTCATTTATACTTGTGAACTTTTAATTAAACTGCAAGATATACAAAAATAGTTTTATTTTTACTATTTTTAAAGTGTTATACCACACTTAGGAAAGAAAGAAATTTTTATACGTTTTTAAAAATAGTTTTATTTCAAATATTTTATTGCATACTATATTTTTTAACTCCAAAATGGTTTAATTTTAAGATTTCTTATGTTTCTATACGAACATTCAAATGTAATGTATCCTTATTGTCTTCAGGAACGGCTAATTTAGTTGTAGTAATTAGTATATAGCTGTATCTAAACTAAACGCTCCTTAATTAGGAAGTTGCGAACAAGCGGCTCGTTAGCGGAACTTAACTGTAGGCGACACTTACACGTCACATTTCGGTACACACTTTTGTTTTCTACTATTAAATTACCGTACGGTTAATGTTTCATATCTCTGTAGAGTTATAAAATGATTAGAAAGTTTTTGACTTCACTAATGAATGTAATAAGATATTATTACATTACTTTGAAATATTTATATTACTTTAATATGTATGTATTTAATTTACAAAACTTTTAAGGAAGACTAGCTTTTGCTATACGATGGAAAATAAAATATTACCCTTTTAGACTTGACTAAATAAGTTAAATATATAAAATCATAATAAAAAACGTCCTTTCGCGCTTTCTTTTACGATAAAATGTAACTATTAATCATGACTGCACTGAATGACAATGTCTTTGTTATTTTGACAATAATTTAAATTAATCTACTGAAAAAAGATATTTTGTAAGGATCATCGATCTTACTCGAGCTTTTAAAAAGATTCTTACAGACCTAAGTAATAATAAACATATCAAAATTTATACTGCAATTCAGAATCTTAATATTAGATAACGCTGTTATCATTTTACAAAAGCTGAATGAACAAAGGTTCATATTTTGTCTTCATGTAAATATGTACCTATCCTACCTAGTACCATCGAATTGCAATTACTGTGTTGACTATGTTCATTAAAAAAAAATAATGTTTAAGTATAATAATAGTAAAGCAGGTTTAACTTTTCTTTTAAAATTTTCTGAAAGTAATATCATAACTTAAAATTAAAAATTTGTTAAATACATATAAACATAAACAACGAATTATATGAGCGCAGGAACGCATCTTTTTTTATAGCTTTCTAAATATTTTTCGTTCTTTAATGTTCAGAAAAACAAATCATAAAAAAAGCAGTTTTCAAACGGAAATATTATGAAATACTACAAAATGAACACAATTTTTTTATACATTTCTTCTATTTGCAATCGTACATACTTATGAGTGTGAATATTTAAGTGAGCTTTTATTCTCAAGGAAAAGAAATCTTATAATTTTTTCAAGTATCTGAATGTAAACGCGATATATGTGAGTTTGAATAAAATACATAATCAAAGTCTGGTAGGAATAAAATACATAATATTTTAATATCTTCACTCTGGTAGCGAAGAAAAGCACGAGGTTAAGTCTCGCTTCTCAATACGCAAGGTGGGTGGGGAGGGATTGAAAATTCCAATGGAAGCAGAGTGTCTAGTCTACTATGCGCGTGATTCCGAGGAGTAAGGTGAAACTAAAAGAAATCTGCTGCAATCGCTAGAAAAAGGAAAAATATTTCATTTGACAATAACAGCATGCGCATTTTGGCAATGTTAATGGCATAATTAGTTATATTATTTTAACAAGTACCTGTTAAAAATTTTATAGCAATAATTTATTGCAAATTTTTGCTCTACAAATGCATAGAAAAGTTTTAAAAAAATGTATAGATTTTTCAATAATATATGTATAAATTAAAGAGAGGTACAGTAATCCAAATTATGTGAACTCAAGGATTTTTTTTATATTTTTGATTTTTTTTATATAATTATTATGTAAATTGATGCGTACAGTTATTTATAAAGTTAGTAGTGAAACAGCAAAATTTTATACAAAGCCTGGGAATTAATTACTAATTAATACTCATTGCTGCCAACTATCAAAATTTTACATAGAGTGTATGGTTATATAGAAAACAACCTAAATTAGCTAAAATACAGGGATTTTCTCAGTGAATATGTCATAATTTCAGCGGGTGCCCAGAGTATACACGTCTTAAACTTTTAGAGTGAATATTTTATTTAGACACATTATGTTTCAGATGACCCTTACAAAGGCGATTGCGTACTACGCTCTACCACTTTTAGTGATCGCCTTATTTTACTCTCTAATGACTCAGAGGTTACTAGCAAGCACTAGCGAAATACCTGGTGCTTTACATGGTTGACAAGGAGAGGCACAAGCGAGAGCTAGGAAATCGGTTGCCTACATGGTTTTATGTTTTACATCTTTATTGTACTTACTAGTGGCTGAATCAATTTTTATACTACCTATCATCATCAAATTTAGCAATTTTTTCGTAAGAAATTCAATGCACCATTTTACCCAATTAAGTAAAGAAATTAAATATAATTCCTAAAATTGGTAATCGAACTAACAATCGTCGTTTGATTAGAGACAGAGGTTGTTCCACTAAGCAATAACGACTCTCAATAAGTTTTATTTATTACTTGAAATGTTAAATTTTTTTTACGTCAAATGGAAAATGCGTTAAACTTAGTGTTGCATGAGTTCATTCATTAATTATTTAATATTGAAATATTTATTATTTACAAATTAATATATTTTTTTTGTGCAAATAATAGCTTATAAATATGTTCTATTGCAGTTCTTGTACTACAAATATATCACATTATTTTCACGTGACACATATGTACATACGTCACGATATTTACACGAAATTTAGCTAGCAACAATTTTGGCTAAATATTACGCTTTTATTGACACAGCATTGAATGTGGATTGAAAATGCACTTCGTTTACCTACTCTGTTTGAAAGAGCCTTTAGAGAAATTTAATAATGTATAAACATATAGTAACATGCTCTTATAATATGACCCTTTTTTTATTCAAAAAACCGGAAATGAAATGTCGCACTATGCAAATAATGTCAGTTTCACGTTTTATCCCGCACGTGGAAGAGGGAATTTGTGAACGTAGACTTAGACACTCCTTGGTTGCCGTGCCAATTTAGAATCACTTAATAATTGAGGGTAGAAATAAAATTTTTTGACACTAATTTAATTACGATGACAGTTAAAAGTGCAGTGAATAAATATATAATAAAAACATTTTAATTATAATTAGTGGCGTTTTCAAAATTATTTCTTGAAATTTCTTACCGGAACACACGCGGAGGTAAGCACAGTTAAATTATTATAATAAATAAAAACAATAAACATAACTTTACTTTGTCTTACTTTAAGTTATTAAATAATAAATGATTTACAGCATTTTGCAGTTACATATAATAAGAATATAAGTTTTTGTTATATCGGAAAGTTTACTGCGCCAATTGAGATACAGCGGCCATATGTGAAAGTAGTTCATCTTGATTTTCGAGATATTGAAGGTAAGTCGCAGGCGAATATTTAGTGCTGGTAACAACTATCAGGGCTTAGAGGAGGCCATAAATTCCATCGAAAAAGACAGCGATGTCGGGTTGGAGTACGATTCAGCCATAATTCCACCGGAATCCAGTGTAGTCACTGACCGGAATCCAGTGGAGTCACTGGTGTTGATGATGAGAATGTATTATTAACTTGCCAAATTATGTTCCCGGTAATATTGGGGTGATGTTCGCGTAAATCGTAAATCTACTACTTCTAGTACGGAGCCTGTACGAAACAGGGTTGTTAAAACCACAAAGCTTACTTCAATAACCTTTTCACAAGTTATGATCTGCTGGATGGCTACAGGAACCATTCGTGGGAATCGTACTAAAAATGTCCATTGACAAATCTAAGGAAACAAAGAGAAAAACAGAGATTGATTACAGAAACGATAAAAAAATGAAGTGATACTGGTTCGCTGGAAAGACAACAGTGTTTTTACAATGACAACAAACTATGATACTTATGATCGAGTGGGCACTGTAAAGAGATGGTCTGCAGAGAAGAAACAGAAGGCTGACATGACGACCCCACATGTATTCTAAAATTATAACAAGGGCAAGGGTAGAGTCGATGAAATGGATCAGTCCATTTCACTATATAAAAACGGCGTTGATGGTTAAAATGGTTGTGGATATTTAATATCTACATGATTGATATGATTATAGCAAATGCTTGGCGATTACTTAACAATACCCAGCACTTAAGAATAGCCAGATTCTAGTAGAAACAATCACCCCCAAGACACTCCGCTCGACCTTTGTCATCCAACATAGAGGGTTTGCAAATTGATGGCGCCGATCACGTAACTTCAAAAGCTTCCAAAACGAGTAAGCTGTGTAATTTGCCATTATAAAAGTCGTTTTGGCTGCCCGGAATGCAAGATAACACTGTAAAATGAAAATCGATGTTTTAAAAATTATTACTTTTAACCACCCTGCCATTTCGGCAACACCCGTTTAGATTCCTGAAAAATACTTCTTTTTGTTTTTTCTTATACACATCTTTATTTATTTTTTTTTTTAAATAAATCCTTGTAGTTTTGTTTTGACTATTAATGGGTTAAGGCACTTCCGTTCCCATAAAGACACTTTCGTTTCTCATTTTCCGATGAATTCGTTCTAATATTATATATTTTCTAAATATTTTTTTATGCCCTAAAACTGTAAAATAAAAATAGTAAAAACATATCTCTTGCTAAACTACTATTTCTAAGGAATTATCTTTGGGTAGCGGTAGATTGTAAAAATCTTTCTACAGAATGCTAACAACTTAAATAAGTTGTAACAAGCGTAAAAGAATTCCAACGTAGCTTGATGCCACGCGTCTTTGAATCCGTCTAAGCGCTCTAACCACTAAGCCATACGTTCTTACGTATGGCTTAGTGGTTAGAGCGCTTAGACGGATTCAAAGACGCGTGGTTTAGATCTTGCTAGGTTATTTTTTATACGATTTCTAAATAAGTATTATTCTTTTTACTATTTTTAGAGTGTTATTTCACACCTAGGAAAGAAATATATTAAATATACTAAATTTAAAAACGTATAAAAATTTGTACGAAGCAGAATTTGAACCCGCGCCTCTTGGAATCCGTCTAAGCGCTCTGACCAACTAAGCCATTCGTTCTCACCAAGCTCCGTCGAAATTTTTATACGCTAGTTACAAATTATTTATGTTGTTTAAATTTAGTATATTTCTTTCCTAAGTATGGAATAACACTTTAAAAATAGTAAAAATATTTAATAAATAGCATTCTCTCTTGCCAAACGATAATTCTAACAATTGTCTTTGGGTAGCGGAAATTTGTAAAAATCTCTCTATAGAGATGCTAACAACATAAATAAGTTATAACAAGCGTATAAAAAATTCGAATGGCTTAGTTGGTCAGAGCGCTTGGACCGATTCCAAGAGGCGCGGGTTCAAATCCTGCTTCGTTCAAATTTTTATACGTTTTTAAATTTAGTATAAGTGTTATTCTTTCCTACTATATATTTTAGCATAAAAATACGTTTGCGATATACTGTTTATATTTTTAACTTTTGTACTTTGAATATTTTCTTTTCGTCAATATATACATATTTTAGGTTGGAGAGCTCTTTGGAAAGAGTTCCAACCACTTTCCACGTTAGATACTTATGTACAATAGCAAGCTTTTTAGACTTCGTAAGGCTTTTTAAACCTACATGTGCTTTAGGGACTTTATTAAACCTTGACTTCGGTTCCGATAAGTCGGAACTTCCGTTTGATATAATGCCTGGGGGCATTCCGACACTATTGAAATTATAATTGGAGTTGACGACCACAGTCAGCAAATAAAATGATCACGGTTAATACCTACTACTCTCTACACGAACTAAAAGTCGAATCATTACCCTGTCATTAATTTATTATATAAAGAGAATTGTCGTTAGTTTTTTATGATCGTATATATAAGCGAAAAATTAAGTACCTATTTAAATTGAGTGATTAAGCCAAAAGTAAATGATTTTTTGAAAGTACTTCCATGAAATTTGTGTGAATACTGTTTTATATATACTTCAGAAGACGATCAACTTACGACAAGTCAATTAGTTAAAATTAAATTCAAATTCAACATATTCTTTACTTAAATAAATTTTTGCAAGCAGTCATAGAATGATCATAAAATTTTCACCTTCAGTTTCACAGAATTCTTATTATTTTGAGAAAGTCGAAAGGCAACTCAACAGTAGTTACTTTCAATATTCAGGGTACAATTTCATTAATTATATATTGTTCTGCATAAACTTAAAATTATCCCAATGAATCACATTTTTGATCTTCAAATATTCTTGGAGTTTTCCTAATTAAAGTCGTTTTACTAGCTTGGGATATGTATATTTAATAAAAAGATATCCCCTGGCTTCCTATTACTTTTACGACTACGGTTTTATCTCCAATTCTTACTCCAATATTCTTATTCAAAAACTCCGGCTTCGGTTCCATCAAAACCGCCTTCGTGAAATGCCTAATTTTTTTAGCAATATAAAATATTTTTTAGCTTCATGTTTTAAGCCACAGCCGAATAAGCAGGAGGAAACTTGTTTCGAGACATTCACAGTGTAGTAGCGGAAATAAACGAGGCGCTTTGTCTTGTAACAAGTAAAAAAGTAAGTAACAAAGATATAAAAATAATTCTTTCAGTGACCTCTGTGTCAACAATTGGATTGATGTTTAAAAAAAATGGACATATA
>DWMZ01004170.1:0-11974 GCA_018249855.1 Eueides tales michaeli
TTTGTCAAAGGCCTGTTGTATGTCCAGGAAAGCTGACGAGCAGTACTCCTTATTTTCTAGGCTCTTTCTTATTGCTGCACATACTCTATGTGCCTGTTCCACTGTTGCATGTTGAGATCTGAAGCCATATTGGTGATCTGGTATGATGTTACGTTCTATAAGGATTGGTGCAAGTCTTCGCAACAGTAGCTTTTCGAAGACCTTTGACAGTACTGGTAATAGACTAATTGGTCTATATGAAGTTTTATGAGAACGAATTGTCCATCTTAATAATAAATGCACCAGACTAACGAACAAGGAAGAACACTTCTATTATTATAACTGGGGAAAGGAGGATCCGGTTGAGGCTGCATATGCGTGTTGTTTGGTAAAAACATGACTCTCCCACACATACTTTAGTCGCCTTTTGCGACACCATCAGTACCAGGGTAATCCTATTCTAAGCCGAAATCACGCAGCCGAAATTAACACACTTTCTTCAGTAAATATATAAGAAAAAAATATAATGATAAATATGTGGCGACTTCAACGGTGAGCTTATCCTTGTATACCAAAGTGAAGGAAATGGAAATGTTTATTATTTCATTTCCTTGAGTAGGAATTACACCCATTGCTTCGTCGCTACAACAGGCCTCGGTATTAAATATTAAATATTTCACTCTCCCAAATAAGAATGAAACGCACCCTCAAATTAATTACAATAATAAATTCATTTTAGCCGTCAATCCTAACCGCCATCAATTTATTATGTTAATATCCGGTCTTGCTAATAAGAAACTTAAAAAATAAGAAAAAAATCGGCTGCGATACAAAAACTGAGCACCACAAAAGTTATAAACAAGATTACAATGTAATCAATCAGGGAATATTTTGTAGGCAATTTATCAAATGTGTAACCTTTTTTAAGGAATACTAACGCGCTCTTAGAGTATCAATATTAAGTATCTAACCCTGATGTGAAGTGTGGATGTGTAGATAGATACTTTTTTAACTTTACGCTATATCTTGTGTGTTGCAGATCAGGTACTTGGAACCTGGGAACCTCATGTTAAGACACTCCGTTCCCATTAAGACATTAAGACTTCAGTTGCTTACTTTATTCTAACAATTATGTCCAGGGCATTGCATGTTGAGTGGCGGAACTTAATTTCTATTATTTCATTTTTTTTTTAAATAAAAATGTTGCAATAACTTTTAAGGCCTGTCGTGGCGCAGCGGCACGAGCGTTGCCTGTAACCGACAGGTTCTGGGTTCGATCCCCAGTCGAAGAAATGAAGTATTTATTATTTTCAATTTAAATATTTAATGTTTTCATTTCTTCACTCTGGTAATAAGGCAAAGCGCGGCGTTGAGTACCGCCACTCAACATGCCTCAAAATCGGCGGGAAGTGGGGAACGGAAGCGGAACGGAGTGTCTTGACACTAGGTTCACGGGTTCCCTCTGTCTACCCTGTCTTGTGCGGGATACAGCGTGAAACTAAAAAAAAAATACTTTTAAAATTGATGTGTACGTTTATTTTAGAACTATATAAGTTGATTTTTTTAGGTCAGCTTCACTGATTTTCTGAAGTAATGTAGCTTAAATTCAGTACGCTGCCAACCGCAAGCTTACGAGCATATATAAAGAGTTGGCTTTGCTACCTGAAAAACAATCCGTTCGGCTTTATTGGCAGGTGCTTTGAACGTCTGTCTCTTTCACAGTTAAATAATACATTATAAAGCATTCACTATTTCAAAGTGCTATTCCACACTAAGGAAAGGAAAAATACTAATTTTAAAAAGGTATAAAAATTTAAGCCTAGCTGAATATGAACGAAACGAAACCTTCTAAAGGGACATGGGTTCAAATCCCGCTATTCAATTTTTTTTTAAATTCCTCCCGTTCATTTTTTTTACAATAAGTTAATTAAGAAGCTTTTAATGGTGAAATAATATTTTAAATAGCAATTTATATTTTACTTAAAAGTTATTTTGTCTTGACAGTACATAACCTGTCGTGGCGCAGCGGCACAAACGTGTGACTGTAACCGACAGGTTCTGGGTTCGATCCCCAGTCGAAGAAATGAAATATTTAATATTTTCAATTTAAATATTTAATGTTTCATTTCTTCGCTCTGGTAACAAGGCAAAGCGAGGCGTTGAGTTCCGCCACTCAACACGCAATGCATCAAATTCGGCGAAAAGTGGGGAACGGAAGTGGAACGGAGTGTCTTTACACTAGGTTCCCGTTTCCCCTCTGCCTACAATGCCTTGTGCGGGATACAGCGTGAAGTTAAAAAAAAAGAGTACATAATTCATATTTTAAAATTTATGAAAAACACGCACACGACGTATGTATTTTGATTTTTTTTGTAGTATCTTTTTATTGAACTGAAATTTGAATTTCGACTTCACTTCTGATGTAAATTTTATATATTTAGCACATTATGCTAGAAGTTATTACAAATATGATTTTCGAATGGAGCTAGTAGTTGTTAACATTAACGCGGCAAACGAAACAAATAAACAAACTCTTCAGCTTTATAATACTTTTATAGATTTTTCAAAACTTTTCGTTCTTTTTAATGTTTCTTTTATTTCAATCTTTTCGGTTCTTAAAAAACGTTATATATAAACCATTTTACAAAATGTTTGACAAAATTGCTATAAAATAACTGTAGTGCTGAGTCAGCTTTGTTTTTACATTAAAGTAGACACTTGCACAATCTCAACCACGAGGGCGGTCTTTCGAAAACCAATAAATTTTACAAGGGCTCTGAATATATTTTTTACTATTCTTGAAGTGTCATTCCACACTTAGGAAAGAAAATACTACATTTAAAAACGTATAAAACCTTGAACGAAGCGGTATTTGAACCCGCGCCTCTTGGAAATCGTCCAAGCGCTCTGACCAACTAAGCCACTCGTTCTCACCAAGCTACGTCGATATTATTACACGCTTGTTACAACTTATTACGTCGTTAGCATTTCTGTATGCAGAGTTTTAAAAATTTCCGCTACCCAAAGACTGAAAAGACTATCGATAGCCTATCAATAGTAACATATCAAATAGCACAACTATTTGAAAGTGTAAAAGGGTATATAAATCACGCTTCATAGCCCTGACAGCGTCAAACAAAGAACAATACCGCACATTTGCATAGAAAATAACTGTCAGTTAATCACGGTTGAAGGTAGTGATGTGAAGTTATCGATATCCTCACTATCCAAAAAATATCGATAGCCTATCAATAGACTATCGTGAGCCTATCAATAGTAACATATCGAATGGCATCATTAGTTAAAGGGACAACTTCTATATCTCTCAAGCTAAAAGACAGCGTCCTCTATTGAGTATGAAATATGCACAGTCCAATTCAGTACATACAGTGTGGTAGTCTCTACATCCGCTGATATAATATAATATAATATATGTAGTTGATTTATAGAGTGTATAATTTTGCTTACTAATTGTAGATCATAAACAATTTACACGTAAGTATTAGTATTACTCTCGTTAACGATTATATATATTTGCGTTGCGACATTGATATCAAAAGAATCGAGGATATTTATGTCGTCGCTCTGTTCGCTAACGGCATTTAACACACAATGTACTAATAATTCGATGAAAGGTGAGGAACGGAATTTTTGTAATGGAAACACACTGTCCATAAAGATAAAATTTAATACTATAAAGATGAAAGACTGTTATAAATATACTTTGATACTTTTAATATGATTTGGAACCAAACTTACATCTTGTCGCGTTTACAGTCGAGCCTGTGCTCAACAGGCCCTAGTTTATATACACATTTTGAATTGTATTTCTCAATAAACGTCTCAGGGAGTGAGTTTATAATGGGTATTTTAGCTAAATTGGACTGGAGGTGGCACTGGATACCATAATCTATACAAAATTTAACGATACGCAATATACAGGCCATCGAAATATTAATTAAAGTGCCAATCAAGCCTTCAATGGCTGGTTGACTTCATGTTATATCGATTTTCGATGACCACTTGAGTGCTCAACATATCTGTTTTTTTTTACATAATTACTGTATTAGGAAAATACAGTTCTCGATTTAACTTAATCATTTTTAATATTAACATTTTTTTTTATTTTTTTAATCTTTACGCTGCATCCCGTACGGCACCGGGTAGGCTGAGAGAACTCTTATTTGAAGGATATTTCATCGTTAAGTAAAGTCCAATCTCTTATCAAAGTGGCATATGGGCCGCCTGAAATTTAGAAAAATCATTTCCTCGAGTGAGATTTGAACCAATACTCTGGCGCGTTCACAATCACGATTATTCCTTCGTGCCACGTGACTGGCCTCAGCGAGATAATGTTGTATTCATTAAATGAAAAGGTTTTATTGGCTGCATTTAAGCCCCATGTTTTGTTTTATTTCAACTTATTATAGGATTGTGAGCTTTAAGTGTAAAGTGCTTTGATTCAAACCGCAAATATTTTCGCCTGTTTTAGTTTGGTAGTATCTAATTATTCTTTTGATAATCCATTTAATCTTGTTCGTAATTATTGTCAGAAAAAGACTTTAAATTTACTTTGGTGTTATACATATTAGCTATATTTATATTATAACACGAAATACGAAATATAATGAACCGTTTTTAGGTTATAAAGTATATTTTTATAACGTAACCGTAGCCCGGTTGGTGCGCAGGCATTTGATTAGATTTTTGTTTATTGCAGATTAGATTTTTACTTTAAAAATTAAAATGAAATTCATGATTTTTGAAATTATAAATTTCAATATTCGTGTATTTTAATAATGTGCAAAGTTGAAAGTTTTGCAAAACATAACGTAGGTACGAGTATATCTAGAAACTTTTAGTTTATCACTCTCTTTTTTGTAAATTTGTATTAAAGTGTATACAATTCAAAAATAAATTTTGTCAGAGGAATAGTTCCCATATATCAACAAAGCAGCAGAAAGCACTGCCAATAAAAGAGGGCGATTGAAACTCGTTGGACGGAACGGCGAAGATAATCTCATTTTCAATTTTGGCTTTATACGTTTAAGTTATAGCTTGTAAAAAGATTGTGGGTTCAATATCCATTCAAGTAATATTTTCACTTTCCTCGCTCTGGTACAGTGGCAAAGCGCGGAGTTGAGTTCAACCACTTAATACGCAATGTCTCACTGCGGCAGAAAATGGGGAGCGAAGTATTTTAGAGAAAACGGAGCGTCCTAACACTAGATTTCTTGATTCCTTCTACTAACCTATGTGTAGAATATAGCGAGAAAAAAAAGAATAAAATTATGTACGAGTAATCCGTTCTTTTTGTAGTCGTTGCTATTTTGGATACTTTTTAACGAAATACTTTTTATTGACATTTAATTCTGAACATTTTTAAGGAGGACTTACTTAGTAAAGATACTCACTTCATTAAGAAAATTAAGATTTGGATTTGATTTTCATTAAATTTTTTTAAACGGTATGGTGTAACCCAGCAATTTCATTTTGTATCTTTCATATTAGAACATTTTTTGTCATAGATGGTGTGAACAAATTCAACCAACGGCGTTGGTGGAATATACACTGAGTTAACACGGAACTAGTTTTCTTTGTTTTTATCCATTTTTTTCTGACAATCAAAGTAAGTTGCGACGTTTAGTTTCCCTACTCAAAACGCAATGCTTCTAATTCTGTGTAGAGTGGGAACTGTCTTAAAGGGAACGAAGTACATTAATACTAAGATCTCAATTTCTCTCGGCCGCCCCTACCATGTGCGGGACACAGCATGTACAATAGAGGAGTTCGGGTGAAATGATTATTCTGACACATAAAAAATCTGTTTTATGTGACTGTCTGCGGTTGTATAGCTCTTCTTAATACATTCTCTAATGTAAAGTTATTTTTTTAAGTTTAGATATGGCTAAGTAAAATACTCTGCGGTGTTTTCCATACATAGGTAAAGAAAAATAAGGTAAACCGCTTGATTACTGCTAACACAGCAAGCAGTTTTTTTGCTATTAGGTAACTTTATCTATAGAATTCATAGCACTAATAGTAACAACAGCCTTGTGACTTCCTTTTGTTCTATATTTGTTACAAATTGTCAAATTCCTTTTGTGACAAATGTATTTTATAAAATCATGAAACAGATCCTGTGCGTTCATGGAAGTCGACGAACAGAATGGATAAACATTTAAGCATTCAACAAAATATGTGTTTTCTCCTTAAGAAATAAGTGCAAAAGTGGAAACTGTACGCTTTGTACAAATTATAGAGTAAAACTCGCACTCGCGTTCTTACTGTCGGTTGTAGTTATAAAGTAGTCCATTCCTTGCATCGTCCGTTCGCTCCGCGACGTGTCTCAAGACGATCGCACTGTTATTACCGAAACAAATCGTCTGTCTGCACCATAGCTGAATGAATGAATCAATTTAAATGCGGTTTAATTTAATTAAAAGTCTTGTTCATCGCTACTACTATTTTATGAAAATCTGATCATTCTTTTAAAAGCTACAATCACTTTGTCGAGACGGGACAGGGATTTTTTGAATTGGGAAATGTTACATAATTTTAATTTTGAATTTTTACATGATCCTTTTTGTCTGTCACTATGTATACATATATTTACGTCGGATGTTACATGTATTAAATTAAAGTTAATTAATAATCATAGCATACTAAAAATCTCCGTAACTCAACGCGCAATGCCTTAATAATTCAGTAGAAATGGGGAATAGAAGTGTTCTAATGGAAATGGAGTATTTGTACTGAGGTAGAAAACATTCTGATGCTTTTAGGTTATTTTTGGACCTATTTTTTATTACTTTTACACTGTATACCGCAAATGGTAAATCAGGCAGAGGGAACCTGAGAACCAAGTGTTAAGATACTCCGTTGCGTAGGGATACTGTCCGCCGAAGTTGAAGCATTGCTCCTTGCAACAAACTTTAAAATTTATTTACATTTTTTTGGTTTATTACACTCTTGTAAATAAAATAATTATTGATGAGACAGTCGTTGCGCAAGGACACAAGCGTGCAGCTATAATTGCGACAGGTTATGGGTTCAATCACCACTGTAGGAAACAAAATATTTAATGCTTTTTTTTATTTTTTCGTTCTAGTGACGAGGCAATAAGTATTGTTGAGTGACACTATTTAACTAATATTAATTTTTCAGTAGTTAAATATATATTTTTTAAAGATATTTTATTTCAGCAACTAGCGCGTAAAGGTTGAAATTGCGCAAGGATCTTCTACATATGTCAAATAATAATAATCTATAGAGGTTGTATAAAGAAAATACGACAGTTACAGGTTATATTCTCTCTAAATGAATTACTTTCATTTCTTCTCTGTAATAATAAAACAAAAAGCACAGTTGAGTTTCGTCGCTCAACGTTACGAGAATTAATGTAATAAACCAGTAGAAGATTGACCTGGGATATATAAAAGAATAAAATGACGATGATATTGCAGGAAAATCACATGAAAAGTATAAATAATATCTATAACAAGTCATAAGATTCCCTACATGTACTCTAAAAAGCATCGCATATAACTTGTGTCTGCTGTATGAAGTCGGACAACTATTTGCCGGCAGCTCATTACTGGTCCTTGTTAATTTTTTTTTCTTGCATTACTTTGATATGTTGGTTTTTACTATTAAAAAATACCTCACACCGTACTATACACAAATGAATATTAGAAAAGCAGTAAATGTGTGATTTTGATCAATTCTTCTAATATTCTGTAATATATTCAAATACAAGTCTGGAATATCCCACGTTGGTGTAAAGTTCAATATGCATAATGTCCACACTCGCTGTAGGTGCTTCGTATATTCGCACAATAAATTATTCAATTGGCTCCAAGCGGAGCTGCTGGCTGAGCTATACAACAAGGCACTAGGGTACGTACAATGATATATTACCATCAATGGTAGTTCATTCTTTAATGAACATTAAGGAGGATTGAGTATGAAAGGATTCAATTATAGTTAATTTATTCTTTTTCTATTATTATATCTCTTGTACGAGGTATCTGTATTTGAATCTTCAAATAAAATAGAGCACGATTTCGTCAATTTTGGAATTTTTCGAACTTGGAAACCTAGTGTTAAGACACTCCACTCCTTTCGCTACTTTCCGGCCGAAAGTTAGGCATTGCATGTTGAGTGATGGAACTCAACTCTGCACTTGACTTTGTAGCGGGATAAAGAAAAGAAATCTTGAAATATTTAATTTGAAAATATTAAATGTTCCATCTTCCCCAGTGATGATGGAACTCAAACACTAAAACTTGTTATTCTTCTAGTAGTTTTTTTGTTTATAAATAAGTTTAAGTTTTTATTATTCCCACAATTTTCTAATTCTCTATTATTGCATTATTATTGCAGGGTCTTTTTCGATCAATCTTAATTTGCAGGAACTCGTTTATTTTACAAATATAATATACACTGACACGTCAAGCTAAATAAAAGCTTCTTATAGACTATAAATCCGCTTCCCATAATATATACACAAGACAAAAACAAGATCAGTGCTGCAGAAACGATAATGTGTTACAAAGCGACTGTAAATACGACAAGTTATGCGTTCGATCGTTGTTCGAGGAAGTGAATATAATTAATATTTTCACTTCTTCGCTCCAGTAACAAAGCAAGGCGCAGCTATAAGTTCAACCACTCGACACACAATGTCTCTATCTTTGTATGCACTAGGTTCCTTTATTATCTTCCCACAGCGTGAAGCTGAAAAATAAAGATAAGAATAATTACAAAATACATTATAATAGTACAGTACATCATTTTCACTTAAAATGTAGAATAAAATAATAATGTATATTATTAAGAACACACCACTACCTAAATCACATTAAGTTTATGATTTTTGTGTATATAGTTAGCAAAAATAAAGAATCAGTATATGTATACAAAAGTTGTTGTTTACGGCCACATTGTAGTAGTAGAAGGAAAATTACTTGCACAGGTTTCCATTTGGCCGCCTCTAAGCTCATGGTAATTACATCGTGAATATAAGAACACACCATTCTCTGCTACAAATGAGACTTATGAATTAAAACTTCAAAAATAAATAAAATATATAATAAATAATAAAATTGTCACTGACTCCACGAGCAACGAATTTGAAACTGTACGTAAATTTTAAATCTATTTGAAATACAACATCTATAAATCTAGTATTTATTCAATCAGAGCATCCGAGCAATCAAATGGCTAGCTTCATGAGCAGTAGTTATAAATCGCGGTTTGCTCGCGCGATCAATCGTTGTGAGCTCATTCGTTAGTGCGTATTTCACGGTTGTAACAAACGACATTTCCAATAAATTCAGGACATTACCATGAAAGGAATTTTAGAAATTACTTAGATAAAACACACATTTATTACTGATTTGAACCAAAAATAAACTATTTTATTTTAAGCTGAATTCACAGTTAAAGACAAAGTTTTGTTCGTATCTACCTACAACATAATTTATAGAAACAATATAATTTTTTTTAACTAATTAACAACAACATACTTAACATGTGATGAGTTTAACACTGCCATCTACCATCGCTATTACTTTGAATAGATTTTATATCTCGTAGACAAGGCGCTGGAGCTTCGCCAACGATCCTTCTGACATAAATCGGCTTTATTCAATTGTAATTGACTGTATTTAAAATTAGATTTATTCGAATACATTCTTGTTTTATTTCTTTGATTGATTGCTATCATTACTATCTTACATGATGATAATCTCGTGAATACAACAAAAGAAAATGTATCTAAAAATTAGGACTTAGCTCATGAGGTTACTGCTATGTGGGATATCAGTGAGATTGTAATGTGCCGATAGTGGTTTTTGTGAACGGGTGGTTTTATAGGAAAAGCTTCACTTAACATCTTATGAGGATCAAGAATCGAATGTAGAGGGCAGTATTACTTGCACCTCAAGTAATACTGCCCTCTGCTTTCGATTGCACGTAATGTGAGGAGGTTCCTCACTCTGGAGTTCTATGTTGAAAAATGTAATTTTTTACTCAATGTGAATAAAAAAGTATTTCTTTTTTAATTCTAAATGATAATTTTTGATTACAGTAAATAACCTTTTCAATAAATGTAAAATTATATTTTATAAGTAGTAACGCGAATATGCAACATCACTAAAATTTCATCATTTTATATAAATTTATATAACTTTTAAGATAACTGTCGTTAAATAAAGAGAAACAAACAAAAACTTATTTTTATATATATTTAATATACACAAATCCTCATAAATTAATCTATTACATTCCGCCTCTTCCTAAAGAAATGTTCTATTTTTCAGATCGCACTATTCGCAACTTAGTGCTAAAATAGTGTAGGAGTGAATATACAACAGCAAGTACATAAACTGACTTGTTTCCTGCGGAAGTCAAACTCTACATGTCTAATGGAGTCATACAACCAAAGCAATCATCGTCTTCCTGCAGATAAACACACACGGAAAGGTATTATCCCTTTCTTCATAATCAAATACAAATATTTGTTTTTTTTAATACATTAAATTTGCTGTAATAACACAAGAAGGATAAAAGTTCACCAACATTTTAAATTTTAGTGTGGAAAGTTTTTTCTTTATTTTTTTTTAGCTTCACGCTGTATCCCGCACAAGGCACGGTAGGCAGAGGGAATCCGGGAACCTAGTGTTAAGACACTACGTTCCCCACTTTCCGCCAAATTTGAGGCATTGCGTGTTGAGTGGCGGACCTCAACGCCGCGTATTTTGGCTTATTACCAGAGCGTAGGAATGAAACATTAAGTATTTAAATTGAAAATATTAAATATTTCATTTCCTCGACTGGGGATCGAACCCAGAACCTGTCGGTTACAGTCACACGCTTGTGCCGCTGCGCCGCGCCAATTTTATTATAGGAATAATTAAGAAAAAAAATTAAAATATCTTAAAAAGGAAGGATTACTATATTTAAGGAGTTAGAAAATACTGTAATAATAAATATGCATTATACATCTTTATTGTTGCAGTAATTAAATAATCATTTAATAAAGATATGATTTTTAAATTTATGGTTAGGTACATATCTTATGTATACTACTCAAGTACACGTTGTATCCCGCTCTTGACACGGTAGGTAGAGGGAACTTGGGAACCTGGTGTTAAGACACTTCGTTCCACTTCTGTTCCCGAATCCCCAATTTGAGATAATGCGTGTTGAGTGGCGGAACTCAACGCCGCGCTTTTACCTAATTACCAGAGCGAAGAAATGAAACATTAAACATTCACAATAAACAATATACAATAACAATAACAAATAATAACACAACCTGTCAGTTACTGTCACTTATGTATACCATAAATTCAAAAATATTGCCTTTATTTATTATAAAAAAAAGTAAATGTAGTCTAATTATAATTAAATCCGGAATCTGTTTACGACTATCGAGTCAGTATAATGATATCACTATTAAGACCATATCTATACATTGAAAACTAAAATTTCACCTCAATTAATGCAAAATTTTTGGCCATTTTGTCAAATATAATATTTTAAATTGATGTAACTTTTTATTCAGATAAAACAAATAAATGTTGAGGGAATGTTGTCGAAATATAACATTGAAAACTGCATTTAAATCTGGTTAGTCGCTTCTACGATAATCGCGTACAAATGAATAGAAAATAGTCAAAAAAAAAGTATATCACTATTTTGGGCTATATAATATTAATAAATGTCTCTTACAAGGTATTTGTAAGTATATTTTTTATGTACAGACAAATTTATTATCGTAAGTATAGAGTTACTTTTGTTTTGAGCTTATTTTAGATATGTGCATGTACTTGTATATACATATTACGTATAGTAACCTCCAGCTATAAATCATACGCAATTTATAGTCCGTGTGTTTCTATTCACAATCAGCTAGGACCGCATGTAAAGCCTGCGGGAGTTCGCTCACAATGACAGGCGTCACGCAGACGGCGCATCATGCAGAATG
>DWMZ01004171.1:0-11972 GCA_018249855.1 Eueides tales michaeli
ATATATATATATATATATATATATATATATATATATATATATATATATATATATATATATATATATATATATATATATATATATATATATATATATATATATATATATAAACTGATTTCTTTTTAGCTTCACGCTGTATCCCGCACAAGGCAGGGTAACTCGACTAGAGGGAGCTCGGGAACCTAGTGTTAAGACACTCCGTTCCACTTCCTTTCCCCACTTTCCGCCGAATTTGAGGCATTGCGTGTTGAGTGGCGGAACTCAACGCCGCGCATAAAAACTGATTAATATATTAATTCGAAAATTAACTGAAAACGCTTTTCGCTCCCATCATAGACCAACAAGCTAAAGATCCGCTCTGTTTATAATAGCTCTACACGATTAGGGCGAAGCGATTACCCGATCGTTTAATGCTCGAAGCGTCTTTACTTAATTGAATAATGGTTATATTATTATTAAAAAGAAAAAAAATTGTTTTTTTCGCTTCGCTTCAAGTACGTATTGTTGGTTTTGATGGTAGATGCAATTATTTTTGCAGTTATGAGATGATTGTGTTTTTTTTTGTTGAGGCCTGTCGTGGCGCAGTGGAATAGTGTGTGACTGTACACACGATAGGTTGTGGGTTCGATACTCACTTAAGGCAATGACATATTTAATATTTTCAAATTAAATATTTAACGTTTTCATTTCTTCGCTCTGGTAACAAGGCAAGGCACCAATTCGGCGGAGAGTGTGGAACGGAACGGAGAGTCTTAACACTTGGTACCCTGCCATGTGCGGGATAGTGAGAAGCTGGTTTTTTTTTTAGTATTGGATCCTCGTGGTGCAAAGCTGATTGTAAGTATGGTGGTTCTGGGATCAATTCGGACAAGGGGAAATCTATTTTTTTTTATTTTCTCGCCATAATAACAAGATAAAAAGTGGAGTTGTGATCTGCCATTCAATATGATATCTCAAAAAATAAGCAAATAGTGGAGAAAGGAGTGTCTTAATACTATTGCCACTACTTCTCTCTCCTTTCCTCCTCTATATGCGTGATACAGCGGCAAGCTAAAAATAAAGAATAGAGTTTTGGTTGATTTCTAACCTGTAAAATATGAACTTACCACTTAGCTTTCCGCTGTATCCCTAGCGAGGCGGAGAGAACGGAGGGCCAAACGCTACAGAAAATATGATCGATAAGATATGTGGTCTAACGTACTTTTAAATATTTAAAATTTGTATACAGCATATAGTTTAATATGTATCCACGTATATGAACCCACGTCTCTTGGATACCGTCCAAGTGTTCTGACCACAACGCCATACGGTCTTTTCGAGCTAGGTAAAATTTTTCATACGCTTATTACAACTTATTTGTGTTGTTGGCTTTAACTCTTTACTTTTGTTTGGTATAAGCGAATCACTTGCGGCTTCGCCCGCTTGATTTACACAATTTTATTAGCTTGTCTCAATTAAATACTTTCTTATTTTAATTTCAATTACATTGAAAACTACAATTTTGGCTAAATGAATATAAAAATTGTAGCAATTTTGTCGAAATAAATATTGTAAATTGACGTATTTTTTTTTAATTTATCAGCTAATTTAAATAAATATTGATAAAATGTTGCCAAGATAGAATAATGAAAACTACAATTAAATCAGGTTAGCCATTTTTGATATTACAAGCTCAGCATACAGACAAACATTTTAAAAATCACTATTTCTTCCCCTATTACATAAATAAAGGTTCCCTATAAGATGTTATTTAATATATCTACCACGTACAGACAGTGATTACTTACAGATTAATTATATATATATATATATATATATATATATATATATATATATATATATATATATATATATATATATATATATATATATATATATATATATATATAGATTTAAGAATCCAAAAAAGTCTATTTTTTAACACATTCATTTCTTCAACAGAATACCGTCAACCAGTGATAGGCAATCCATGGCCTATAGCGAAACCCATCGCCAGCAGACCAATACCAGTACAGCATCAGCATCTCCAGCATTTGCTGGCGCATTGTCATCATCCTTATTTAGGTATGAGTAAGTGATGTGACACTAAAAAGTTTTTTTTTAGATTCTTTGCATGTCTGAGGAAGTAACTTTAGTGAACCCATGGTAAATTGGTTGACGTTTAAAAAAATTGCGTGTTATTTTTTTTTACACGTTATATCGAGCACAAGTAAGTAGGCAGAGGGAACCTGGGAACCTAGTGTTAATAAGAAGAAAGAAGTTAAGTCCGTTCCACTTCCGTTCCCCACTTTCCGACGAATTTGACTACTATTAAAATTCAACGCAAACTGTCTTAACACGCTTTCCCGAAACCCTCTGTCTCGGGAACACGCTGTGTGCGAGATACAGCGTGAAGCTAACAAAAACCGAATCAGTATACAAAAAACATTGCCAGAACAAACTATTAAAGAAACGGTTAACACAACACTACAGCTTTTGTTGGGTCCCCTCCATTTGTCCGATATAATCTGAAACTTCAATATGCTGTACCGATTATGGTGTAATTGAGTGTGATAATAGAAACAGAGGTTTTGAATGGCCTTGAGATTGTTTGCGAAACGTTTTTTGTGTTATCTGTTGGTTTTTGATGGGGTTTTTTTTTAATAATGGCGTCGATTTGCGGCTTGGATGTAAGAATTTTGAGTATATATTTTTTTTTTAGAATGGTTGTGGGTAGGCAGGGTATTCAGTTATTTGCTCTTGAGTACTTTAGTAGGTAGCGGCACTTAACGCCGCGTATTGTATTCAATTATGTTGTAATTAAATGGATATATTTGGTTATTTTTTTTTAATATTAATACTAGAACTAGACGATAAGTAATAAGAGCCCTATAGAATATGACCGATGACATTAATATAGAAAAATATATAATTTTTTTTTTTTTTAATATATTGAATAAACATATATTTCACGTCAGTCTTATTAATTTCATAATTTAATAATAAATTATGGCTAGAAGTTAAACTTAGTACGGCAGATTAGGCATAGTGTTAAGACACTCCGTTCCCGTTATTCTATACTATAGTTGAGTGGAGGAACTGAACGCTGCGCTTTGCCTCCTTATCAGGGCGGTGAAAATGAAAATATTTCAGTTCATTACACTTACTAAGGTAGTGAGTTTGAAATTTTAGATATTTTTTTGTTACATGTACATATTTAATATTATAAAAAAAATAATATTTTATTCTACAGTACGACCAGCACAGGCGCACACCCAAGTGTTCCCTCTTCCCGGGGGCTTCCCCTGGGCGCATAGTTCCAGAGGTAGGTGATTCCCCTTTTATCAAAATAACAAGCCTGTCGTTACAATATGTCGGCATTATTGCAGAAAAACGTTTCATATGTGATGAAAGATTAGAGTCTGTCATGTTTTTTTTTCAATGTTTATGGGTTCAATTCCTATAATATGAAAGTATAGAAAATATGGCTGTATAGAAAATATGGCTGTCGTGGCGCAGCGGCACAAACGTGTGACTGTAACCGACAGGTTGCGGGTTCGAACCCCAGTCGAGGAAAAGACATATTTAATATTTTCAATTTAAATATTTTATATTTCATTTATTCGCTCTAGTAACAAGACAAAGCACGGCGTTGAGTTCCGCCACTCAAAACGCAATGGCAACAAATTCAGCGGAAAGTGGGAAATGGAAGGGGTACGGAGTGTCTTAACACTACCTTCCCAAGTTCCCTCTGCCTACCCTGCCATGTGCGTGAAGCTGAAACAAAAAATATAGATATATATATTATAATTTTTTTTTGAGAAAAAATATATATAATAATATTTTTTGTACAGGAAAACCACGTCGCGGTATGATGAGACGAGCGGTGTTCTCAGATTTGCAAAGAAAAGGATTAGAGAAACGTTTTCAAGTGCAAAAATATATTTCCAAACCAGACAGGAAGAAGCTGGCTGAGAAATTGGGATTGAAAGATAGTCAGGTTAGTTTTTTTTTTTTATTTTCACGCACTATCCCGTATTTAGCAGGTTAGACGGAGGGTTCACGTCACGTTACTACATTCCCGCCCTATTTTTCGAGTTACAGCGTGTTAAGTGAAGGTGAAAATGAATCAATCGTCCCCTGAGTTGAATTTGAACTTATAACCACGCTGCGTTTCATTAACAGCCCGACGGTACGCCGCTGAGCATCAAGGTTGCTGATTTTGGTCTTATATTATAAGATCAGACCGCGGCTTCGCCCGCTTGAATCACTCTATATTATTTACTAGTCTCAATTAATTTCTTGTTCTAATAACATTAACACCTTTAAGACAATATCTATACATTGAAAACTAAGATTTCAAGGAAATAAACAAAAAAATTGTAGTAATAAGCAAATTTTTTATTTCTCAAATAAAACAAACATTAAATATTAAACGAAATTTGCTAAAATATTATAGTGAAAACTGCGTCGAATGCATTAGCATTATCTCTTTGCCAAACGATATTTCTAAACAAATTGTCTTTGGGTAGAAGAAATTTGTAAAAATCGTCTCTACAGAGATGCTAACAACATAAATAACGTTGTAACGTAAGTGTAAGCGTATAAAAATTTCGACGGAGTTTGATGAGAACGAATGGCTTAGTTGGTCAGAGCGCTTGGACGGTTATCAAGAGGCGCCGGTTCAAATCCTGCTTCGTTCAAGTTTTTATACGTTTTTAAATTTAGTATTTTTCTTTCCTAAGAGTGGAATAACACTTTAAAAATAGTAAAAATATTTTTAAAAATTGCATTCTCTCTTGCCAAACGATAATTCTAAACAAATTGTCTTTGGGTAGTAGAAATTTGTAAAAATCGTCTCTACATAGATGCTAACAACATAAATAACGTTGTAACAAGCGTATAAGAATTTCGACGGAGCTTGGTGAGGACGGATGGCTTAGTTGGTCAGAGCGCTTAGTTGATTTCCAAGAGGCGCAAGTTCAAATCCTGCTTCGTTCAAAATTTTTATACGCCTTCAAAATTAGCATTTAACTCCTTAAATACATCAAGCATAAATCAATCAAGTAGAATTCACTACCCTATTCTTTTCAAATCCAAAAATCTCTCTCTCCATACAACAATGGACATATTATCTCAAGCCGATAACAAAATGCCGTGTTTTAGTTCGCACAAAATGCAAATAACAAGTAATTGTGTTGCCTGTAGGGGTTGTAGGGGGTTGTCGGGGGTTGTCGGCTGTTTCTGACGCACCCCTGCGGGCCAGGGCATTTTTTGTGACGCGCTCCCCTTCCTTGGTACCTTGAAGTTGATATCTTAGAGTCGAGCGATTTTGATGTGTACGGATTATTTACTTTTTGTTACGTATCAGTTTGGATTTCTGATTTTTAACCGTTGATGTAAAAGGGTGTTGTGAGTTTGACCTGTGTGTTTGTTTGTGGTGTTGTAGGTCATGAATGATTTGAGTGGTGATTTTTAGCTATGTTTTATCTGTAAGGTTCACGCTGTACCCCGCACATGGTGAGGTAGGCAGAGGAAACTTGGGAACCTAGTGTTAAGACACTCCGTTTCCCACTTTTCAGCGAATTTGAGGCGTTGCGTGTTGAGTGGCGAAACTCAATGCCGCGCTTTTGCCTTGTTACCAGAGCAAAGAAATAAAAAAAATAATACATGTTAAAAATGAAAATATTAAATATTTCATTGACTCGAGTGGAGATTGAACCCACTATCTATTGTTTACAGTCACACGCTTGTACCGCTGAGCCACGACGGGGCTTTGTTTTATGAAAATCGCAATTTAAGAGTTAAAAGCATATATTTCTTGAGTAGAGGATTGTTAATTCTCACTTTTATTTGTTTTTTAGTTATAATAAAATATAGTAAATATATTAAAGAAATGAAAATAATTCACTAGTCCGACTGTGAACCCGTAACCAAAAACTATGCTATCATGATACACGCCGCCGGTCTCTCATAATACCGATCAAAAAGTGAAACTGAAACAAAAAAAATAGAAAAGGAATGCTGTGTAGCTCCGATTTTTTTTTAATTTTTCACGCTCGCGTATCTCCGCCAATTAAAGGTTAAAGAATGTTTCTTAGAAGACACTAGCCAGTTTTCAGCAGCCCAGACCACACCATCATGTTGTGATGTCATCTAATTTTTTGTCCCAAACGGGAATCGAATACACATCTATCGCATTCAGTAGTCGAACGTTCAATATACTTGTGATGATCACAGCGGTCTTATAGATTAGCCTATACTTGTGCGCTTGTAAAACTACTAAATTTAAGAACGTATAAAAATTTGAACGACGCAGGATATGAACCCGCGCCTCTTGGAATCCGTCCATGATTCCAACAGGCGCGGGTTCAAATCCTGATTCGTTCAAATTTTCATACGTTCTTAAATTTAGTATTTTAAAAATAGTAAAAACACTTGTAACACTATTTTTTATTTTGTCATTTTCACGCTGTGTTCCGCACATGGCAGGGCAGGCATGGGGAACTTAGGAACCTAGTGTCGAGACACTCCGCTCAGTGCCCCCACTTTCCGCCGAAGTTAAAGTATTGTGTGTTTAGTGGCGAATTTCAACGTCACAATTTTGTTTTGTTACAAGTGCGAAGAAATATGAAAAAAATAATTATTTTAATTGAAAATATGAAATATTTCATTTTCACGAGTGTGGATCGAATCTACTGCCTTTCGCGTTTACGTGACTGTAAACCCTTGTGGCGTGGCGCAGGGCCACGACAGGCCTCACTCAAGTCCAAATATTTAGAAACTTTATAAATAATATTTTATAATGTCTTTCAATCAAATCAATAAATAAGAACAAATTGATACAATCTGACAATACGTCTTACCTCTTTCTCTAGTGTTTCTGTTCATCTTTATTAATGATCATCTCATTTTTCTTCTAAGTATTGTTAAAATCACCATTTTACATACAAAATTAAGTCATTTAACTAAACAAACAACCATTTCACAACAAAATATTTGAACATATGAAATTCTGAGTAGGTACACACTTTATACATTCATTTTTCTTTATTCAAAGATATTAGCCACAATAGATCTGAAATATTACACCATTTCATAATTTCAAAAACAAATAAAGAGCGCACAAATGAAAATAAAATTGCGCCAAAACGTAAAAATGACAGCTATAAATTCACCATACCAACCTTTGAACGGCTCAAGACGATGCGAACGAAACGGATATACACAAATCAATTGTGCTAGAGCGAGACAGCTGTATATAGGTGTTGCGTCTTAAAACGGTTTTCTATTGGTGGCATTGTATCGTGTAAAAGTGTATCCGAGCTTGTGATTGGTCGTTACATTTTTTTTTTTTTTTTGCGTTCCGTTCCTCGCACCGGCCTTTTTATGATATCTGATTTTTATAGGATACTTGCAAGCAGGTCTCACTATTTATTCAATGTTTGTATTAGACTGTATGAATTGCCTGTTATTGTGGCTTTATTTTGTATTAAATTGCTTTATATATAAATATAGGGCCTGTCGTGGCGCAGCGGCACAAGCGTGTGACTGTAACCGACAGGTTGTGGATTCAATACACACTCGAGGAAATGAAATATTCAATATTATCAATTTAAATATTTAACGTTTCATTTCTTCGCTCTGGTAATAAGGGAAAAGCGCGGCGTTGAGTTCCGCCACTCAACACGCAATACCTCAATCGGCGGAAAGTGGGGAACGGAAGTGGAACGGAGTGTCTTAACACTAGGTTCCCAAGTACCCTCTGTCTACCCTGCCTTGAGCGGCATACAGTGTGATGCTAAAAAAATTATCATTAGATATAATTTACAATCTATTATTTGATTATGTATGAAAGGATAATTGAAAGCATTTTTTATTATTTACTGAATAAGTACTTACAAGCGATCCAAACGTGGCTTCATTCTCTTAAAGCTTTTGGTTATATTATTTGAAATCTCTATATAGCTATTTTGTTTATGTATGATGTTAGTATATATACATGTATGTATATTTACACCACCCACTATTTATTTATTTTGGTTTTATCCAAAGGTAGTCTGGAAGAAATCGTAAATTAGCGATAAGAACGCCTTTTGTGCTTCACAAAATGTAAGAACATTTTTAATTTTGATATTAGTTTATATTTCTATAGTGTATATAAATAAATATATAAATAAATAGCTATATAGATTATGGCCTATGTGTTGTTCTAATATGTACCTAACTAAGCTTTATCACTGGAAAGCTTAAACCGAATTCGTTTAGTAGTTTATCTGTTTTTATATAAAAAAATTGAATTTAAATTAAACAACAAAATAAATGTTTTGTCTTTTTTTTTCTAAATATATACTTAATAAGCTTCACGCTGTATCCCGCACATGGCAGGGTAGGCAGAGGGAACTTGGGAACCTAGTGTTGAGACACTCCGTTCCACTTCCGTTCCCCACTTTCCGGTGAATTTGAGGCATTGCGTGTTGAGTGGCGGAACTCAACGCAGCGCTTTGCCTTATTACCAGAGCGTGAAAACATTAAATATTTAAATTGAAAATATTAAATATTTCATTTCCTCGACTGGGGATCGAACCCACAACCTGTCGGTTACAGTCACACGCTTGTGCCGCCGCGCCATGACAGGCCTCATAATTAAACTTAATAAGCTTGTGTAAAATTTAACAATAATTAATGTTTTTGTTTACAGTGATTGTAATTATCGAGCATAGATTTGTAATGTGGTATATATTTTTTTCGTTTTAAAATTGGTAATAAAATTCATAGTCGCGCTTTATCTTATCAGAACGAGAAAGTAAGAGTAATTTTCAATTAAATCATTTCCCGTGAATCGAATCTACAACTATAGCGTGTACAATAAAATAATCTATACACAACAAAGGCTATTTATTTATTTATCTGGTTAGTTTCACGCGGTATCCTGCACATGGCAGTAGGCAGAGGGAACTTGATATCCTAGTGACAAAACACTCTGTTTCGTTCCCCACTTTCAGGCGAATTAGTGCACGCAACAGGCCTGTGGCTATATAATAATAAGCAATACAGCCCACACAAATTTCAATATATATATGTATAATAATCAAATTAGCTATTTCCCACATAAAAAAATAACAGCAAGGGCGCCATCAATCATAACAATATACAAAGGTTTCTAATTCGCGATAAAATATAAAAAGTCTGGATCGAGCATCACAATCCGAGCTCACCCCCTCGGGATGCCGTCATTAAACAAATTCCTTTTCCCCCAAAATATAGAGTTAGGAATGGAGAGAGTGGGACTATGCGATTTTTTTTTATTATTTATTTTATATTTACCTGTATACCACACTTGGCTGGGTAGACAGAGGGAACTAGGGAACGTAGTGTTAAGACACTCTATTCTTTTCTCCACTATCCACTTTGAATTGGTTGCGTTGCATTATGAAAGTGACGAAACTCACACAGCGTGCTAATAAATACAACGGGTGGATAAAATTTAGTGCAAATATATTCTTTCTTTTTTTTCCAAATTAAAAAAAAAACAGATTCACGTTTTAGGCATAGATATAACAAGGTGAATAGAGTAGTTAGTGTTAAGACACTCCGTTCTCCACGCACCACACTATTTTCAAGATATTGCATATTGGATGGAAATACTCTGTAATTGCCTCTAAATAGAATCGAGCTTACAAACCACGTGTTTATAGACAGCCGTTATTACTGTATAATTGTGGAGTATTACTACATATATGTTCAGCGTTTGTCCAACTATTCCAATATTGAACGGAAATTCACATTTAAAATGGGTTTTACTGGCATGGCGAAGTAGGTAGATGGTATCTTAGGTTAATTTAAGGTTATTAAATCATTCTTTTAATATATTTTGTAAATATAACTTAGAAAACTTATAGAAGAATTAAATATAGCGGGATTTGAACTCGCGCCTCTCGGAAACTGTCCAAGCGCTTTGACTATACAAGTTACCAAGCTATATAAACGGCAAGCGAGCGTGCGGAGGTGAATGGGCACCGGGGCCCGGCATTACCCAGCGAAACGTAGTGGCCAAAGCCACTGTTTAACGCCGGTTCTAAATGCCGGGGGTGGTAACAATCCGGTCGAGTCTGCCCATGCGTGTTGTCATTGCTGAGGACGTGACTCTCCTACTCGTACTTTAGTCGTCTCTTACGACACCATCAGTACCAGGGTGATCCTATTCTAAGACGGAATCTGCGGATTTCTGCTATCTAAGCATAATTCCTTAGAATAATCATTTGGCAAGAAAGAATGCTATATATTAAATATTTTTACTAATTTTAAAGTGTTAACATTCAGGAAAGAAAAATACTTATTCAGAAAACGTATTAAACTCGCGCTTCTTGGGTGGTTCATATCATTTAAAGATTACACCTCATTCATTGTGTTATGAATAATAGAAGAGAAATATATAAAAAATTGAAAGTTTTATAAATTATTTATATATTATTTAAAAAATATATACTGCCATGTCTGATAGAACAGTGGCACAACCCCCGTCGGCCGGCGCCCAACAATTATTTAATGTCAAACGCAACCAGCGCCGCCAAGATTGCGGATACGGTGCGAGTGTGAAACCGGCTTTATATTTATATATATATTATTTATATTTTGTAAATATTTTGATTGATATATGTTTTTTTTTTCTTTCTGAAAAATTATGCTATATAAAATATGTTTTATACATCCAAAGAAAGTTATCATCAAATAAATGCCTTTTTATGATAGTTAATTAATTCAAACATGCTTCGGGGGCGTTTAAACGGTGTTTTATTTGTAGTTAATCTATATTTTTAAACGATATAACATTGATAGTTTTTATTTTTGGATATTTCTCATCTCCAACGCAGAAAAAGAAGTGTCACAAGGGTGAATTATTTGTGGGATTGTTGTCCTGAAACGGACAGATGAACGGGCCGATTTCGATCTGATTTACATCATTAGAAACCTAGTTTTCATGCGGTACTTCTTTTCTATGATTGGTAAAGATTGGTTCTGTTGCGGTTGGAATAGTCCGCAATATTGTAAGATGAGAATATGTTAATTAAACATATTTTATATTTATATATATTTCATAAAAATTCAAAGAATATCACAGTTAGTATGTGTTTAAAGTAAAATTAAATACGAAAACTTATCATATTTTTCAAAAAAACTCAAGGTTCTTTTAAAAAGTTTGCAAACTTTTTTACCTTTTGTCAAAGTATTAGGTATTAATTTTGACAGATAATTAAACTTAGTTAAATTTTGTTCTGTTTATAGAAAAAATTTAACTAACTTTAATTATCTGTATATTAGAAAAAAAACTACAACTTTTAACATTAAAATAACAATTAATCCAAGTATCCAACAAGATAATGCAGACTTCAAAGACATTCATATTCACGAACCACCATCTTTAGTCCGAGTGTTATCTACTAACCTTTGTTCAAATTAATTGTTCTAAACAATAGTATAATCTGTACTCGAGTTATTGGTTATCTGTGGCTTAGGGTGCTTTTGTATGGGGTTACTTTTTTAATTATAATAATAAAAGTTTGATGATTTTGTAGTCTTTATTATTATATAGTATCACGTTTTTCAATCTCACGTTTTTTTCCGTATACATTCTAGACTCTTCTTTCATTTACAGTAAAATATTTTTTTGTCAAACAATATAAACATATATACCTACACTATGCTGTAGTGACTGATTTTAACTTGTATTTTGGTATATATATTCATCACAGTCATTACATACTCATTAAAATATTTTTTTTTTCTTCAAAAGAAATAACTGTAAACATATAGATCGGTCCTTTCATTAACATATTAATATACAAAATAAAAATTAAATATAATAATTATTATTTATAACAATTTTATCTATTATTTATTAAATACAATATCCATATATTCCAGTACATAAGATACGGCGTGTTCATTTCGCAATAGTAAATACAGGCTGAATAAATTTCAAGCAGTGTCCA
>DWMZ01004172.1:0-11972 GCA_018249855.1 Eueides tales michaeli
AAACGCAAACAAAAAAAACACAGATCAAAACAATATAAGAATGACGATCAATAATTCAAAAATAATTATTAATAGTTGCATAAATTTGAATTTGAGATTCCTAACAAAAGATAAGAAATTTGTGATTAAAGTGGCCAATACAATAGAATACCAATTTTATGCGTAAGCACCTAATATTTCATTTTCCTCGAGAATTTTTTACAAGAATTGTCGTATATTACGTGGTAGAATTTATATTTATATACGTACCTGAGCACAGTAAATGCTGTATGCTGTTTACTGTTTACGCAGGATTTTCTGAATCATGAAAAAAAAGTATATAATAATGAGCTCCATCCATGGGGAAACAAAAGCTAACGATATTTTCCGAAAAAATGTTATGCTGAGTTAGCAGTTGTCATATTACATAACGAGGAGACCCGATAAGTGTATTAGAAACGTAAACGCAATTCTAATTAATTAAGTAATATTGTACTAAGTAATAAGCTGGTCTATTAAAGTTTCTGGCAATATTGACTTAAGTGGTATCTTATATCTGTTGATCCCGTAATTTAGATATATTGTTTTAAGTCTTATATACTTTTTTAGGAAAAGTATTTACCTGCGTCATTAACATGCATATTGCAGGATAGGCAGAAAATATTAAATATTTCATTTCCTCGAGTGGGACGGATCGGATCTGTCGCGCCTAATTTCACAAGTTTATGCTCCTGCCACACCATATTCCTCTAATAAATAAATAAATCATAATAAAAAAAAACTTTAACAACTATGTGAAACCAATAAAATTTATAAACTTATTGTTTCTTTTTAGTTATTCGTTTTACAAAAACGTGTCTTTTTTGTAATTAATATTTAAATATGAATATTGAATTATAAGAAGTAAACATTTAAGATTAAGCTTTTGCTTTGACTTGAGAATAGCAAACAATAAAGAGGGCAGCTCTCTTTTTACTATTGTCATTTAAAATGAAGCTAATATTTGTATAATTGTTAAAAATGTAAAAGCAAGAATGAATAAAAATAAGAGTCTCTTTTTGCTTTCATTCATATTTTTTGCTTATATAGTTTATTTACAAAATATACAAACAAAATATAAAGGTACCATTTAAAAAATTATTTTTATTATATTATATGTAAAAAATAAGAAGTGTTATATAAACTATTTGATTTATTATCGCAATTATATCTCAATCATTTGGCAAGAGAGAGATTTTATACGCTTGTAAATTTAGTATTTTCTCTCCTAAATGTTGTATATAACACTTAAAAATAGTAAAAATATTAAAATAAATAGCATTCTCTCTTCAACTAAATAAACAGATAATGCTACAAAGTTTCTATAAAAGCAATAAAATATGAATTAGATATACTTTTAAAAAATAAGCTTTGTTAGTGTATTGTGTTTTACAGATACAAGCTTATAGCATTATAAGCTAGATTATGGTTTTTATATTATTAGGGCTTGACATTTTTAATTAACAATAATATTCATTAATGGAGATTACCGCTTGCGACCTCGCCCGCTTTAATTACACTATTTTGTTTAAAAACTGTCAGATACTTTTGTGATCTTATAACATAATTACTAAGGTTTCAGCTAAATAAATAAAAATGTTAAAGTAATATTGTAGACTTTAGAAGAGAAAGGCCCTATTATTTTTATAAACGTCCCCTATAAGATTTTTTTTAATGTACCTTTTATGTACAGACGTCGGTTCGAGATATAAATCTCTATAATAAGTATAGATATGTATTTCATTTTTATTACAACTAAACTTGTAACCCAAATATAATCAACCACTGGGAAGTGGACCAAATTGAGCTCACAAGATTTCACATACACTAACAAACTAACACGACAAGTCAAATAAAAACTTGTATAAAAAGCTTCTGTTACCACCAAAATCGAATTCACAGTATGTACAATGCTATCACATCATGACATAGCAATTTAAATCAGTATTGATTGTCCGAATTAAACCATAAACCGCAGAGTCTATTAAAATTTTGGTAATATTAAAGGTTTTATATGTTAAGATCGGTTTTTAATATTTTATATTTCACAAAGAATAAAAATATTTTTATTTATAGCTTTTGGTTTTTTTTACTTTTTTTTAATAATAATTATCGTTTAAATATAACTAATCCGTTGTGGCGGAGGGGTACAAGCGTGTGACTAAGCGCGATGGAGGTGGGTACATTTCTGTCAGGAAGGAACGAAATATTTTCATTTCCTTTGTTTGGTAATGAGGCAAAATGCGACATTGAGTTCCGCCACTTAATACATTCGGTGGAAATTGGTAAATGGAAGTGTCTTAAACATTAGGTTTCCCAGCCTGTCATATTTTGTGCGGGTTACATCATAATTCTAAAAAAAGTCTATCGCGTTTACCGTCGCACGTGTCGTTGTATACCTACAGCCTCAATATTCAATGTATGTACGAGTATGTTACACGTGTATATAAATTTAACAATATATTTTATAAGATAATATATGGACGTAACATATGTAATTATGATAATGATATATAGATATTTCTATTCAAAATATTATGTATATGTATTAAAGTACATATTTTTGTGTATATTATATACAATCATTATAACAATTTAATGATCGTTCAAGTAATATCACTTACCTGTTCTGAATATCAAATCCATTCAAATTGAGCTGCCTTAATTACAGCCGGTAGTACCTGCCCGAAGAAATAGATTAATGATCAAGTTTAATTTATTAATATAATTAATATATTTTTAAATGGTAATATTTTTTAGAGGTATACCTGTTACGTTTGTACCATGTCGTTTATGATTTTTTTAATAATGAAAAAATTAGTTTCAATTAGTTCCATGTAATTAGGTCTACAAATATGTTTGTATAATGATGACTATTACAAATTAAAATAAAAAAAAACACTTCTTAATATATTTTTATATATTATTGAAATCCCATAAATAGTGTAATAACAATTAGGATATTCTTCAGTTCTTTAACTTTGTCAAAGGAAATTAGTCTGGAAAAATAGTAAGTTTTATATATATTTAGGTATTCAAAAAGTAAAGTAAATTTAATTTATTTAGAAGCCTAGAGAGCCTCATCTTAAGCCAGAGAATCTTGTTGACCCAATATTGTAGCGAATCTAGAAATAAAGTAAATGCTTTTAAGAATTATTCTGAAAATATAATATTAATAAAAGGAGCTTTTCAAAACAAACTTTTACTAGCTTTATTTCGTTTAGATATTTTTTTCCCAGTGTATTTTAAAAATAAAGCCTTTTTATCAACCAAATCATATAAGGTGGATTATGCAAAATATTAACATAGAAAGTAAAAATAGCAAATTTTTATAACTTTTTTGAATTACTAACAATTGTTGATTTTAAATTCTAAAAAAAAAGTATTAGTTATGCGTCTTTGAAAGATGTTTGTAAACTTTTGCGGACAGAGAGATATTATATTAAATTAATAATTACATTTTTTTAAGTTTAGTTTTCCGTTTTCAATAGAGTATTTAAGTAAATTAGGTACTTCTCTATTGGCCAATGAGCTTAACAACTGCAGCAGATAAGAAAATCTTATTTTGGTCCTATTATTATGCGTTAACTCTATTTTTATTTTAGTTTCTGTTTTTTAGAGCAAGATCACTAAGAAAAATAACGATATCATACATTCTCTCTCTATCAATCTAAGAGATAACTTATTTATACTCATTCAGAGTAATATGCATAGAAGTAGTATGCACTGGAGGTAGAGCTACAAAGCGAAACAGTGAGATTTATTAGAAATAACCAATCATAATCTCTCTTTTTTTATGAGGCAGTTTTTTTTAAATGACAATATATACCAACCAGCTCATTATGACACATAATGTCAAAAAGGTTAATAGAACAAGGAACTGTACAATCGATATTCTATATACAATTGGGAAAGCAAATATTTTTGCTGAGAAAGTGCTTATCTTTATATTTATTCGCTAGTTTTCGAGAAGCAAAATATATAAATATGAATTCTTTAAGTACTTCAAGTACACTACTAAAAGAATGTTATAGGTTTTAAAAAACGTTAATATACTCGTAGTCTGCAATCAGAGATTCTCAAAATGTTGACAAGCCTGACCAATAATATTTTCTGATAAAGAATAGCTGCCATTTGTTTTATATTAATTTATAAACGTTAGAACATTTATATTTAAAAATCATTAATTCAAGTAACCCAACTTCTTTTGTTGAATTTTGATAATTAATCGGTTCAGTTCTTTATCTTTTGCTTGACAACAGAGCAAGTTATTCACAATTTATTTCACCAGTGTCTTATTTTATGATGTAAATATGAAGGAGATAGATAATAAATTAATAGTTTAAAAAACACTAAAAACTCTTTTATAGGTGCACGTAAAAGTCAAAAATAAATTATGGGTCGTTCAAGTTGTCCCTATTTCTGGGAAACATAAAAAATGGCATCAATACCTTTTTGTTTTTATTTTATTGTTATATGTTTTAATTTTCTTGTAATACTGTAAAGCATATTTTAAATTCAACTATTTCACAAAATCCAACAACTATTATAAGCATTTGATTTAATTTATAACTGAACAGTTAAAATAATATTACTCTCAAAGATCCCGAATGTTCACTTGTTCTATTGTTAAATATTCTAAAAGAGTAAATTATTATCGCTGTAAGGGTATAGGTACTGAGTATAATAACTAAAACAGTTTAACTTGAATTCAAGTTAAGTCTCAAATTTTAATAAGAAAGTATAATAATTGCATTCTCTTACAAGCAGCATAATCGAAAATTTTTTCTTTATCATACAGAGTTATGATTTTATTTAATGATTTGTCGTTTCGCTGAACTAAATTATTATTTGTTTAATAAAATAAATATTGGCCAAGGGAGCGACTGTAAATGTAACAGGTTGTGAATTCGATTAACAATTTTCAAATTGTATTTGTGTTCTAAAATACGTTTGGGAAGTTATACGAGTAGTTATCTAGAATTAAAAATTTAGTAATTTTCGTAAGGAATTTTAAGTGTTTTTTAAATATTACTTTCTTCGATTAATTTTATAGTATTTGTGTGATGTAGTTAAAGTTATTTTTGTTATTTCATTTTGTTACTCCCATCCCATTGATCATAGCATAAATATAATAATAATTACCCTGTAGCCATATTCGAGATTATAATATTATAAAAGAAAGATTATTTGAAGTTAATATTCAAAGTTTACAAATCGCAGTTGCAAATCTCTATGAAATATAAAACTAAATTGAAAATGTACGTAAAAAAAATCCTAACGTTTCGTCACGTAGTTGCTTCAGATGAGATCGAGGCGTAATTTTCGTTAGGGACGCGTCGGAGAAATGCAATTTCCTTATAAACGCTACATCGCAGCGCATAGCCGCAAACACCGTCTGCGGGCACGATTCTATTCCATACAATAATGGTCAATCGTGGCAAGGGAATTAAATTCTTAGCCGTTTTTTATATTAAAGAATTAAATAACATAGTATATTCATGTCTACAAATTGACACAAAAAAAAAATCTGTACTTATTTAATTATTGTAGATCAATGTGAAGTACAGCTTAATTAATTCTCTTCAATTTGCGGCACATTGTATGAAATTATTTTTTTTCATATATTTAGATATATAAGTTCAGTTATTTTTGTTCCCCACTGCCGACTGAGAGGCATAGCATTTGGCAGAACTCAACGCCGTGGTGAACGCGCAGAGCGAAGGATTGAACATTTTAAATATTTCATTTTAAATTTTTTTTTTTCAGCTTCACGCTGTATGCATATGGGGGAGCATATGGCAGAGAAAAAAAAAGCTTTTTAAAAAGTAAATATAATTAACTGCCATGTAATGTTCTAAACTATATTATAAAATATTTTTAATTATATGTATTTGAATTATAATTGTTTATTGACCTCATAAAACGAACTACTTTTATCGCAAATAACTTGTCTGTAACAGCTGACATGCAAATAATATACTGAGAGCCACCATTGGCAACAAGGCACCAAAATAAAACTCAACTGATTGACCTCAACTGAGTCGATCTCAGTGTAAAAGTATGTGTTACTTTTATAAACATTGATCGTACACACAAAGAACTACTCACAAAGAAAATAGCAAACTACTGCTAGTGTTTTATATAAGAAATAGTCAAAGTCATGTTTAGTGAAAGTAACCTGTTATATTAAGTACGTATTCGTAACTTTCGGTTATAATAAGAAACGCATTTCTTCTAATAACAGTGCTTTTAAAGATAATATTTAATAAAAATACTTTTGAATCTATGTAAATATTTCATTACGCAACATTACTGGGATAAACAGATCACAGTTGCAGGTTTATTATGACAGATTTGCAATGTCTGACTGTTTTGCATGTCTTTTTGCAATGTCTGTCTTTTTGAGAAGAAATAGATTATTTAATTTGAGCTACCAGTTCAGCAATTTTGCCGCTGCATCATAATATTAAAAAAAAAAAATATTTAAAATTACTATGCAATGATGACAAGGAGAATATATTATCAAACAATTTTTATTTTATATAATTGAAAATAAGGTTGTACGCAGGGAAAAATAAAGATATAAACGAGTCGACTATCGCTCTATAACTATTTTTAAAACAACTCTTGATTTTTCATCCATCTTAGTTTACGAAAAAGTCCGGTGTAAACGGTCATAACAAAAGTTATAAATATATGAGATAAGACAAACGGGATGCAGAGATCACTACATTTTAACAGCGCGTTACGAAAATGTAATAAAGTGCGGTCAGAACTCCAACAGCAGTGGCAGTTTGGAGTCATTTGGGAATATTAACAAGCTTGCAAACGATTTTCATCCCTGTATATTCTGCTTTCCGGTACAGTGAAGCGTAAAGCAAATAATAGTAAATTTTATTCATTTATATTATAAGATATCTTCAGCAGCGCTTATTATGATTTATACTTAAGTAGAGATTTGAATTTATAAATTCTTTCTGAATCACTGACATTAAATTATAATTAAAAATTCTGCATAATATGTAATATTTTTTGGACACTAAAGTTGTGACTTATGAAACTACTGGCTATACAAAGCTAAAATGTGCCTGGTACTTATGTTTATAAGGTGAGTGTTTTATTTATTTATTCTATATCGAAACAAGAACTTCTCAAGTCTATGCTAACAAAGAAATTGACCACTCATAGTTTGATTAAATATATTACAAAATTTGTAAAAATGTAACACATCCACTATGATGAATTAAGAAGACATGAGACTGTCTGTGTGAAATAGTTGTATAAGATTTCAATGCATTACGTGTTAAGTGATACAAGCTCAGAGCTATATTTAATATTACCATAATTAAGAAAAAATAATTCTATCTTTGAATTGGAAATCAGACCTATATTCATATGTCGTGCTTACAAGCACACACTGTCTTACTGAGCTGAGAGACTTCTATTTATATTTAGAACTGTAAGCATTTAAAGTAGTTGAGAATATATACACAACATTGTTTACTTGGCATAATAAAAAAAAAATTTGAACGCCTTATATCTCCGAGAATGGAAAAATTGTTCGTAAGCCATAACTTATTAATTAAATGTCAACTCGGAGATGTGTTTATATGATATTTCTATTAGAAATAATATTTACCAACTAGCTACAGCTAAATTTCTTATTAGCTCGACAGGCGACAACCTCAAAACGAATACTAAAGCAGAGAACTATTGAATTGACTTATTTTTCTTTCTCTTACTCGCAATTAAATAAAATCGTTTATCCTATAAATGTATATATATATCCGGCTTCTAAGTCGAAAATGGCATAGTTAAAAACTTATATAAATATTCATCGTCTGGATACCAACAAAAAGAACTAAAATTACAATCAGTCGTATATTTATTTTAACTGTCTGTGCCTTCTTCAAATATACGCACATTTATATCCTCCTGCTTCTTGTTTGTTGTCGTGCTTTCTATATTATCGTAAAGTTCAATTTACGCCACACTCATGTGCCTCGAAATTTTGGCGATAAGAGCAATACTTATACATTAGGTATGTAAAAAATAAGAAAAAGATATTCGAAAAATATTTTTTTATACCTATATATATATTTAAACAAAACATTTTCTTTTCAGAATTTCACAACTAATTAATACAAGTGCAAAATGGGACTGAAAACAGCAAGCCCATATCGTAATGAAGACTGTTCTATTGACTGTTCCTATGACACATTAAATCCATTACGAAAATGAAAACAGAATTTTGCCGCGATATTCTATTTGATTTAAACAAGTATTTTGACAACATTTCATTTAAATTTAGTATACTTTTTTATTTCACTTATTCAAATGGATACGTATTCGAAAAGACAGCTGTAAGTGCTTACTTTTGTAATAAGGTAATTGACATTTATTTTGACATTTGACAATTTATATTAGTCTTATTTTTAAGGACACAGCTTTTTAGGGTTTCGTACCTTAACAGTTAAAAATCCTTGTCCCAGGACCTCTTTGTTACCTGTTAAGATTATTTATCTCAAGATTATGTAGAGACATCAGCCTACATTCCCTTTCTACTAGTTCCCAGCACAAATAAAATCGAGCCTCTATGTCATCGCAATCAAAAGATAAGTATGTAAGCAATATTTTGTATGATATTCGCCGCGTTATCCATAAATATACTTACCATGGACTTACTGCTATGATTTTTTTCTTGAAATCTCATTTCTTTTAATACAAGATACTAAAAAAATATAAAAATTAAAATTTATAGGTATTTCATATAAGAAACAAATAAGAGAAAAAATAATTGGCGAAGTAGACTGTGCTCAACTGGCATGCCCGAAATGCCATAATTGAAGAAATGAATGAATGAATGAATGAAAAAATAATTTCATCTTGATACGCAATTTTAAGATAAATGGTCTTGACGGATGGACAACGAAGTGATCATATAGTAGGTTTTTTATAAGACAATGTAATGCTGTTTTATAAAAAAGCCTATTAGACGTGTTTTGATAAGATTATGTCTTTATTTCATTGGCAAGAAATTAAAGTTTGTGGCGCAAGCTGAATTCGACGTTAAAACTTTTCTTGTAACTTGACAGTTCCCTATTTATAGAAAGTCTCAGATCTCGGAAATATTGAACGTTTTTAAAATAAAAAAAAAAAATTGATTGTATTTTAAAATTATGAACACAACGGTTATTTGCAGCTTTTTGAACGTCTTTGAGTGAAATCTATCAGTTTTAAGGTTTTCACTACAATATAAATCATGCTTAGATTATTACGAGTGTGAACCTGTTGTGGCGCAGCGGCACAAGCGAGTGGCAAATACGATAGTTTGTGGGTTCGATGCACGATCAAGAATCAAGTAAAGTAATTGATATCGTTATATATTTAATATTTTCATTTCTTTACTCTAGTAAAAAAGCCAACCCGCAGCGTTGAGTTCGGCTACTCAACACGCAATTCGGCGGAAAAATCGGAAACGGAGTGTATATATATATATATATATATATATATATATATATATATATATATATATATATATATACATATTAATAAATAAATTTTTAGTTTAATTGGTTACTATAGTCCTACATCACGTTTGCAAGTTTTCAATATGTATTACAGCTCAATGCTTTTTTCCTTATGGAAAAGACTGGGCAAGCATAAGGGTCATCTGATGGTGAGTGACCACTGCCACCCAAAGCCCCATGTAACACCAGAGGAGCTACAGGTACGCTGGAAACACTGGCGCGGGTAGGTCATTACACAGAATGGCGCGTGGAAGGAAATTGTTACGAAACTGCACAGTACTAGATTGCCACGTATCGAGATGGTGAAGTTGGTACTTCAGCTTGTGACGTACTGTGTGATTAGAAAACTCGGCGGCAGCTACCAAATCAAATAGTTCTCCGAAACAATAAGGCTTGAGCGAGACTAACAGCTATTTTTTAAAAAAATATTTAAATCTGTTCCTTTTTCTACTTACCGTTATTTCTGAAACTATAAGATATTTTACAAAAGTTTCAGATCCCAGTACGTTTAAAATGCCTGTTAAGTTTCAAAGTGAATAGTTATTAAGAAATGGTAATAGAATATTTAGAATTTGATTTATTTGGAAACGATGAATCAATGATTTTTAACTTTGCTGTCTAACACTAAACTCCCTTTTCATTGCTTTAAGGTATTAAAAATATTTTTATTAAGTCTGTATGTATAGAGTATGGGTCATGTCCGATACCAATACGTATGAGAACGAAATAAAAAACTGGAATATTCTGTATTTGTTTCATTTCCGAAAAAATGAGCGCACTTAACTTTAACGTTAACGTCCTTGAGTTAAAAACGCTCTTTACCGAAGCTACGGTTACGGTTTAATTAAAGGAAACAAGAGGTTTAACTAAGATTTTTATAATTAAACAAGAATTAAGTTTCATTATTTTATTTTGATAGAAACTTTTATTAGAAATTCTGTAATTTTAACGATAGACTAAAGAGATAGATAAAAGCGAAAAGGATATAAAAATGCTTTTTTAAAATTTAATATAACATTTTATGACACACAACATAAACACAAGATTCTCAGCATAGACACATTCAAGTTATCAATATTTAGCAAACATTTTCCTCAAACACTCTTTGTGATATTATCTTAGTTTAAACACGTACTTTAATGCATTTCATTATACTGAGTAGAAAGCAAGCTACGGCGTACTCGACGTTTGTGTGGTTAGAAGGCTTTTATAAGTGTGGAGGTTAGACTTGAAATGCGCATTGAATGAAAACAATCTTACTGCAAACAAGAACGAGAATGGTTTCTGGGACTACATTTCAATTATTTTTGCGTATTATTAAATCCAATTTAGATTGAGATTTATGAAATGTCTAGCACATACATACATTCTATGTATTATAATTACGCTTTACGTAAGGTAAGATTATTCAATTGAAATTGTAAACTCTAAATGAGTTTCTTGAAAACCGTTCTTTAAAATCCTCGCAAAGTGTTCTCACATTATGGTAGTGATCCTATAAGTTTGCTACTTCATTAAAATTGCTCGTCGATTTTATCGTTAATCTCCGATCAAATTTGAATTGAACTCGCCAAACTTTCTAAATTCTCTTAATCAAACAACAAAATTGGTAAGCACAATCAAACAAACCAGCATATTGTCTAACTTTACAATTTATAGGTTTAATTATGAGAATATTATAAGAGCAGTCTCTATACCTATAAGATAAGAGTATCTGATATTGTAAGTCTTCTAATATTGATTCTTCTCTGTTACAATATCTTAATAAGGAATAGCTGGAAACGTTCTGAAATTTATTTGATTTATATAAAATTCGATTATATATAATATTCAATAGTTTTCAAGAAACAATGCTTTATTGTTTCTTACTTTTATTAAAAAAAAATCACTATTATCTATAAGTATATTTAATATTTTTTATAATAAAATAAATTATACGCTTTTTTTCTTTGGTGAATTTTAAATAGACTTTAGTAAATGTAGTGACGATGTATATATTAATTTATTTATTTATATGCACTTTATTGTACACCAAAATGAAAATGCAAATTAATATTAACAGTAAAAATATTTTTTTTTGTGATAAATATTATTGGATTTGTTATTTGAAGCCTATTGTGGCGCAGCGGCACAAGCGTGTGACTGTAACCGACAGGTGGGTTCGATCCCCACTCGAGGAAATGAAATATTTTATATTTTTAATGTAAATATTTAATGTTTCATTTCTTCGCTCTGGTAATAAGATAAAAGCGAGGTGTTGAGTTCCGCCTCTCAACACGCAATGCTTCAAATTCGGCGGAAAGTGGAAAAGGGAAGTGGAATGGAGTGTCTTAACACTAGGTTCCGAATTTCCCTCTGCCTAGCCTGCCATGTGCAGGATACAGCGTGAAGCTGATAAATATTGTTTGTTTTAGACATATA
>DWMZ01004173.1:0-11972 GCA_018249855.1 Eueides tales michaeli
GTTGAAACGCATTTGCATTTCCCGACAGCAGGGCGCAGTGGGCCGGATCACGTAATTACCGAGGAACAGGTACGGCTGGTATAATTGTTGTTGTACCCTTGACTTTGTGAATGAGTTTCATGTTTTTAATATATAGTTTGCGTTAAAAAATCTTATTTAAGCTCATATTTCTTTTATTAAGTGTGGCATTTAAGTGGCGAGGCGTAATGGCGCAGTGCAACTGTGTTAGACTTTAACAACGGTGGGTGTGGGTCCGAAACAGGTTTATTAAAAATACTTAAATTACTTAAAACGCAGCTTTATACTTATACGCGGTGTCTTGAAAATTGGAGATGTGCGATGATTGCAGACGATGCTTATGGAATGTCTTAACATCTAGACAAGTATTATATATTTTAAAACCATTACAGATTGGTAAGCAGAACATAAAAAGCATCTGAAACAAATCAGTGTTGTGTTTTTCGAAACTGTTCTTTCTTATTGTTCTTTACAATATACAGAAAAGAAATTGAAGCTCAATTATGTTAATAAAAATTTCTAAAATAGTATTGTTTTATCATAAGCATATAAGTATTATTACATTGAAAGAGGCGAGCGCGTGCGTCGACACAGATGGTTTAATGGCAGGAAGTGTTTTCACTTCGAAGCTCGTGTAGCACCGATAAGATCTTTACTATCAATATACATGCTCTTCCGTTACTGATGGACTGACAGACAACGCACAGACGTAACTACTGGGTCTAGCATTTGAAATTTGGCATATAGGCACTTTAGGAGAAAAGGATTGGTCAAAACTCATAAGGGTTTGATACAAAAGTGATTTTTCTTTCAGGCAACGTATATTATTATTTATGTAAAACTTTTTCGTTAATGATTAAAAAACACTACCGCAGAAAGGCGACTTCACAGTTCTATGTCGCGCGGCAGGTAGTTCTTACGGTATTCCAGACATAATCGTGTTCTGAAATATTTATGGACTGTATCTGGATCTTAACTTTTAATAAACCTGTTTATATAAAGATGTTTTTTATTATTTTTTTGTGTCCATTTTGGGGTGGGCAAGGCCCACATAAATTCCTCGCAAGCAAAGTGCATTAGATGATAAATTTTCCTCGTGTTCATTTCTTTTCATCTGCTTAACTTTGTATCACGCATGTAGTAGTACTAGTGTTGAGATATTTCTTTCTAGAATTTCCACCCAATTTTCGAGTGTATATTATGGGGTGGATCTCAACGCCGATCTAGACGGACCACAAAATTAATTTCCTTTCCCAAATCATTTAGCGCAGATTATCTATCCAAAGAATCATGGATCAGTGTGATGTAAATTGAATATATTGCTGTCTATTCAACGTTAAAGCAAAAACCGTAAAGGTGTATTTAGAGATATTGTCCAGGTCTAACCTCTAGTTGCGAAATTAAAATATTATATAGTAGTTTTTGGCTTTGAACTATTTTAAGTAAAAAGGACAATATTTGGAAAGCGCACGGATTATCCTACATCTCTACTACATAGCAAGAACAATAAAAAGAACGTTAAAATTACAATGTAGCATACATTATTGCATGCATTGCTGTAACATTTTCATTTGTTTGCCATAAGCATAACTAAGTAATAAAAATTACAACATATTAAATATTTTTTGCAATATTTAACGTACGACATCCGTATCCGTACACAAATAGAAAACATTTTATCTTATTTGTGTAAAAATATGCGCAAGAGCGTTCTCTCAGTCTTTATAAGATAGGTATCTTTTATCAGTAGGTGTCACGTGTTCGGGCACTTCTTAATGTCGATCAGTGTTTGTTTAACTAAGTAATGATGTTGCAGTGTGACGTGCAATCTTTGAGGGTAAGATTTTTATTATATTTGTATATATAAATATATATGGAGTTCTGTTAGTTTTCTGTCTCTCTATTGTATAAAATACTTTTTTGTTCTGTACGATTGTTTTGTATAATAGTTGTTGACGTAGACAATTGATATTGATTGATCGAGTGCAAGCTGGAAGAAAAGGTGATCGAGAATATCGTGTATTGTGAGGCACTTGCGTGAATGAGGCGTCGGGGGTTGGCGAGCGAAGCGAGCAGTGGGCGGAGCCCCCTAGTCTATTATACAAATTTAAGCCTCTAATTTGATATTTTTTTTAATTTTTTAACCATATTTGGAAAATACAAATGGTTGGTTGGTTCTTTGACTTTTTAATACTGTAAATTTAAATTATTATCTTAGATTTTAATTGTTGACAAAAAAATATGTAAAGATCTTTTTTGACATGCATTCTCCTATTGTGTAATTTTTTCTTTTTTTTTACCGTACAACCTCCTTCGTGTGTTTTCCATTCAGCGTGACATTGGCGAAGTAATCTGTGCTCAACTGGCACACTCGGAGCGCCATAATTAAAGAACTGAACTGAACTGAAAAAATATAAATTGTCCTATAAGTTTCTAGATAGCCACTTATTCATATGTTATTCAATTCATATTTTTAGTTTTATGTACCTGAGGTAAATGTTCTTAAAATTCTCAAACAATGAATTAAAGCTAGCAAAGTGTTGACATTACATAAAATGTACGCATTAACAGTTGAGCTAAGTGGTGGACAAATGTTTACAAGGCAATAGTTACCTGTATATATAGCAATTCTGCATTATGGACAAGGCGTCGACCAGCTTCACTCTTTTCCCCGTATAACAAAGTATAGGGAACGTGAGGGAACCTAACTTAAGTTGAAACACTTTGTTGAGAGTTGAGATATTTCGTTACCCAATTTTCGTTAATTCTTGAGACATTGCGTATTGATATTTGGAAAACAAAGCCACACTTTCTTTTCCAGAGCGAAATAATTATTTCTATTCCTGGAATAAACATATATTAGTAATCTACTTTACTTACTTTTGGAAACTGTCCCAAGTTAGTTAAGTAAAGGGAATCAGTGAACCTAATGTTAAGACACTCCGTTCTCCACTTCTAGTTTACGCCAAAATCTTAAGGCATCGAGTGTTGAGTGGGAAAACTCAAGCCAGCGTTTAGTCTCGTTATAAGATCGAGGAAATGAATAAATTTTGATTGTTAATTGAATTAATAGCTTTCAAGTTTACATTTGCACGCTTGTGCCCCTGCACCATGATGACTTCTATATATATATATATATATATATATATATATATATATATATATATATATATATATATATATATATATATATATATATATATATCTCGCTTTTTTTTCGTTCAGCTATAAGTACAAAAAAACAGTCAGAATTTCAATATAACTACCAAGTAGATAATATAGAGATAACAAAGATGCTGTATGTACAGATAAATCTCATATGGGCATACCGTGAACAAAACAAATACTCGCAAGGTCAATTTAATACACACTCAATGTCATTTCATGATTTACATAAAGTGGAGGCACATCTACTTACCTATAGCTCAGAGGTATAGATCGATCACTATGTATACTACAGTAGTGGAGTTGTGGCCGCCCCATTTGCTTAATACATATTGAGGCCAGTGGTGGCACAGAGGAGCAAGTGTGAGACTTTAAGTGCGATAGGTTGTGGGTTTGATCCCTACTCAAAGAGATGAAATATTTATTATTTTTAATTTAAATATTTATTGTTTTCATTTTTTCAATCTAAAAAAAGGCAAAGCGCAGCGTTGAGTTCCGCCACTCAAAATACAAAGCCTTAAATTAAATGGTAAGTGGGAAACTGAACGGAGTGTCTTAACACTAGGTTCCCAAGTTCCCTCTGTCTACCCTGCCATGTGCGGGATACAGCGTGAAGCTGAGTGAATAATACATCTAGCTTTATGATGTATACCACTTAAGGAGGATAGGTAGAGAGATTTTGAGAACTTAGTGTTGAGACACTCCGTTTCTGTGGAGAGTGTTCCATTCTTCATTGTTTACTGAATTCGACGCATAGCATGTTAAATGGCGAAACTGCCTCGCTATCAGACCGAAGAAAATTAAAATATTATCCATTTGATTTTCTCAAGTAGGTCTCGTACCTATAAGATGTTCATTGTGCGCTCGGGAAAAACAATCAAAACGAAAAAAAAATACCTGTAATTTACGTGGCTGGCTGTGCAGCTATCTTCAGCTAACTTCAAACTGGCCATTACTCGTTGACCGTACTTTAAAAGGACTACGTTAACTGCGTAGATAAAATATTATACTATAGTCACGTATTGTTTTTACGATTTCGATAATAAATCCGGTTTTAAATACACAATTCTAGGAACTATAGATGTTTAAATATTTTACAATTAATGGATAAATGGTTTTAAGCTGGTAATAATATATTTCTTTTTACATAATAATAAAACGTATTATACAATATTGATATAAGAAATATATTTGAGATTTGAATCTATTGGACATAAGGTATATAAGAACCTCAAATGTTTTCAGTTTAGGGGTCTGTAATTGGGCAGTGGCACAAGATTGCGACGGGTTGTGGATTCGATCTTCACTCCAAGAAATGAAATGATTAATATTGTCACTTTTTTTACTATTTTTAAAGTGTTATTCCATACTTAGAAAATTTAGTACTTTTCTTTCCTAAGTGTGGAATAACACTTTAAAAATAGTAAAAAATATTTAATAAATAGCTTTATCTCTTGCCAAAACGATAATTCTAACGAATTGTCTTTGGGTAGCGGAAATTTGTGAAAATCTCCCTACAGAGATGCTATCAACATAAATAAGTTGCAACAAGCGTATGAAAATTTCGACGGAGCTTGGTGAGAACGAATGGCTTAGTTGGTCAGAGCGCTTGGACGGTTTCCAAGAGGCGCGGGTTCAAATTCTGCTTCGTTTAAATTTTTATACGTTTTTAAATTTAGTAATATTGTCACTTCCTCACTCTTCAGAATCAAATTGTGGCGTTGAGCTTTGCCGCTTAACACGCAATGTCCACAAAAACTCGATGGAAATTGGGGAATGAAACAAAGTGTCTTAACACTAGGTTCCCAAGTTCCCTGTGCTTACCCTGCCATGTGCGGAATACAAAAGACCAAAAGAAATGTTTCCAATATTTTACTAAGTACACTGAATACATAAAGTAGTCTTTAGCAAGCGGGACTACAGTTAAAGCCACTTTAATTCCCAGCACGTATGACAGGAGCCTTATTCAGACACATCTCGAAAAGGCGTCGAAACAATCTCACTTAAATACAATTTATTGTAAACAAAACGTCTAAATGGACGTGTGTTATCATGCAAATATCGTGCATGCATCGTGAGTCCGGCTCCTGAATAAAGATGTATTGCACGGAAATCGTGCTTGGAAACCTTTTGTTCTAGATATTAGAATATGTTGTAAATGCTGAGGAAATCTTTATACTTGAGACAATACTGGTGAGAGAGCTGAGTGGTATATGTGGTATATAATTAGATTATTAATTTACTCTAATTTTATATTTTTAGTTATATTTTGTTGATTTTTTTTGTGTAATAGGAAAAATAAGGCTTGGGGCATGTCGTGGCGCACGGGCACAAGCGTATGATAGTCATCGCGACAGGTTTTGCATTCAATACACACGCAAAGAATTAAAATATTTAATATTATACTAATACGTTCCTAAGTTCCCTTTGCCTACTCTGCTATTTGCGGGATAAAGCGTGAAGAGAATCTTAGTTTAGTTATCGGTATTTATAATTTATTATGAAGAATCTATTGAATGAAACATATTATTTGCACGTGACAAATGTTTTCGCATTCTATGTATGTATGTATGTAGGTACATTGTCAAGCTTAGGAATGCCACAGCATGCCGTAGCAGAGATACACCATACAGGCGTGTCACGTGTGCGATTATGATCATAATGAGATCCGCCTAAGTCGCCTTTTTAGTTCTTCATACATATTCATTTACTATAACTATAACGTCATATAAATAGTAACAGATTTTTTTATACTTTTCTTTATTTATTTTTTTTTAGAAGTGTAGCAAGTGTAGTTGGGGCCTGTCGTGGCGCTGGATCGCAAGCGTGTAAATGCGTTATTTTCTTTTTTTTTTTAAAGTGGGGAACGGAAGTGGAAGGGAGGTTCCAACGGAAGCAAAAATGGAAAACGGAATTGTTATAATGGGAACGGAATGTGGAAAAGGAAGTACATATATTACATATGTATATAGTTTCTTTTTCTTTTCAAGGGTATTTTATCTCGCCTTCGAGTTCAGCCTTTTTTTTTGTCTACTCTATTTCAGGACCTTCAGGTCACTGACATGCACCTCTGTCCCTCGGCAATACATCTCTTCAATCTAGTCTGCTTACGGTCTCTACCGGCCTTCGACTGAAAATGTGAAACTGTGATGCAAATGCAAAGTTTCAGACCTCCTTTACCAAGTTGTATTCGGCTTAGTCTACTGCACCAGTACTTGATCTTGGCATAAACGTTAAAAATATCAGTGAAAATCGAAGACTGTTCGTTTTTTTAGCATCACGCTGTATCCCGTACGAGGCAGGGTAGGCAGAGGGAACCCGGAAACCTAGTGTGGACACTCCGTTCCACTTCCGTTCCCCACTTTCGGCTCAATTTGCGGCGTTGCGTGTTGAGTGGCGGAACTCAACACCGCGCTTTTGCCTTATTACCATAGCGAAGAAATGTAACATTGAATATTTAAATTAAAAATATTAAATATTTCATTTCTGGGGATCTGGGGATCGAACCCAGAACCTGTCGGTGACAGTCACACGCTTGTGCCGCTGCGCCACGATAGGCCTCAACTGTTCGTTCGAACTCATTTCCTCTCTTACACTGGAACTTTTGAACGTTTAGCCTTAAATTTCACGTTAACGATAATGATAGTAGTATTCATTATATTTTATACAGTATTAAATAAAGGTCAAACTCGTAGTGAATTCAAGTGCATTCATAGTCCATAAAAAATAAAAGAAGCTTGTTGTGGCGCAGCGGCACAAGTGTGTGACTGTAACCGACAGGTTCTGGGTTCGATCCCCAGTCGAGGAAATAAAATACCTATTTAAATTTTTTCAAATGAAATATATAATATTTTCATTTCATCGCTCTGGTAACAAAGCAAAGCCGCGGTGTGTAGTGCACTTAACACGTAATGTCTCAAATTCGACGGAAAGTGGGGGAAAATGGAACGGAGTGTTTTAACACTAGGTTGTTTTTTCCCTCTGACACCCTTCCATATGCGGGATACAGTATGAAGATGAAATAATAAAAAAAACAGGAAAGCAAAATATTATAACGACAGTGCGGTATGTACTACCGGCATATATTGTACTATAAAAAATAACATAAAAAAAGCTAACAATATTAAGCTAACCCAACTTAACCTAACCTAAACGGTAGTTAGAATCGCAGTAGAAAATCGTGCACACATCAATTTATGAGCCACGACTTGTTCACGCCATTGACCGCAATTTCCCGATAAGTGTCTTTAAATTTGACTTTATGCGGATTTCCGAAAGACTGAATAGTTAACGGAATCAAGAAGGCCGTGTTAAATAGCGTCGGTCATTGTCAGTCTGTTTTTATGTTGATCGGTTTAAATATTTAATGTACATATGTATGGTTCATTGAAATTCACGATTTTTTATATAATATTTATGGTTTTTATGTAAGAATTGATTCATAAATAGACAGTGATATATTTTGTATAAGGTAATTAATATTTTGTTTATATATTTAAACGTTTGTGTATAGAAATAATAGATATTTAATTATCAATTTCAAATTTCACGCTCGTATATAGTAGGGAAGAAAGAGGAAACTTAGCGGGAAAGGCTTAAGATAGGATAAGATCATATTTAACTTTTCGCCGAATCTTCGAGCCATTATGAATTGAGTGGCTGAACTCAATATAGCAGCGCTATATCTTGTTAACCGAGCACAGATTTAAAAATAATTTAACCCTTCAAATGGAGTCAAACCTGTGGGTCTGACCCCCACCTTCAGGTTTAAAGTCAAGCGGTTAGTCGTCGGGCCATGATAGCAATCAAGATTTTTTATTTAAAGGCTTCTCTTGTTTAAATAATCTTCAATAAATGGTGAAAACTCATATTGCAATTTTACTAAATTTTTTAACATTTTTAGGGTTTAAAAACGTATAAAAATTTGAACGAAGCAAGATTTGAACCCGCGCCTCTTGGAATCCGTCCAAGACGTCGCGGGTTCAATCATGCTTCGTTCAATTTTTTATATGTTTTTAAATTTAGTAGTTTTTCTTTCCTAAGTGTGGAATAACACTTTAAAAATAGTAAAAATTTTTAGGGTGTCTTACATCAAAGCGGGTAAAGTGCAAGTCAGACTCGCCCTCCGGTTTCGTTAGCAATTATAGGATTGTTGATTTAGGATTTACGGCCGGTCGTATGTATAAACACTTTTAAACTGTATAAGTTTCAATTTTGTAGGATTTTGGGCCAAATGTCACGGGAATGGAGTGCCCTAACCTTAGGTTCCCAAATTCCCTCTATGTACTAAAAAACGATGCAAATAGGCCCTCAAAATTTAACTTTCTTAATGTTTATCTCCATAATTAATAATCCTTAGAAAGTTATGCTCGCCCAGCGTGCGCGAGACGGACACGCGTTTAACCTATTTTTTATGTTATTCCATACTTAGGAAAGCAAAAAAGAGGTGGCGGTGCTGGTTCAAATCCCGCCATTTTTTTCGCCCGCCGTTCAATATTTTATATTTTTTTCTAAATAAGTATATTACTAAAATGAGCTCATTAGATTAAGCCTTAGATTAAGCCTAAGAAATGCGGGATGCTTAATCTTTACTAACGTAATAACTTCTAAGCGTTTATGAGTAGTTTATAATTATACAATATTTTTCTATTATATATTAAATGTTAATTGAAGCAATAAATTGTGTATGAATACCTAGATATGCAGTTGATTGCTTGATATTTATAGATTATTATTATTAATTGAATAGTATATATCGATTTTATGAAATTTTTACATGATTATCGCGATATAGCGGTAGAGCGTATGACAGTTGTGACTTAACTAATGATAGTTGTGATTTCAGTTTGAGAATAATAAATTTCTTTTAATTTTAATTAATAATAACATAAAATAAGGCTGCGTTGAGTTACGCAACTCTACATGCAATACATTGAAAATATGGTGGAAAGTGGAGACCAGTAAAGAGGATCTAACAGTAGTATCTCTAGCTGTACAGCGTGAAGCAAAAAAAAATATTCTTTGAAGATCTAGTTTAGAATTCTTGAGGCCTGTCATGGCGTAAACGTGTGACAGTAAGTGCGATAGGTTAGGTTAGGTAGGTGGGTTCGATCCCCACTCGAGGATTTCATAAATATTTCATATATTTAATATTTTCAATTTAAATATTAATATTCTCGTTTCTTCGCTTTGGTAACAAGGGGAAGCGTAGCATTGAGTTCCGCCACTCAACACGCATTACTTTAAATTCGTTGGAAAGTGGGTAAAGGTACAGAAAGGTTCCCAAGTTCCCTCTGCCTAACCTGCCATGCCCTGCCTGCTGAGAGGAGGAAAAGTTCTTTTTAGTTTAACCTTAAATCTGAATATCTTTAGTTTACCTACCTGTTCCTACCTACCTGTACAATACAATACATGTTACAATTTAGAAGTATCACTCAGATAATATTTATTCTTTAGTAGACATCGACATATTTAAATAAACACAGTCATATTGATGTCTCACCGAGCGTAGGCGACTTTGAATGCAAATATAGCATTGTTCTGAGACGTTAGCTATTTTCATATAATTAAATATGGAAGATACACGACATCTTTATTAATCTTTATTGATTCTGATCCTTATTTGTTCAAGCAGAGGGAACGTGGGAACCTAGTGCTAAGACACTCCGTTCCACTTCCGTTCCCCAATTTCCGCCAAATTTGATTCATTGTGTGTTAAGTGGCGCAGCTTTGCCTTGTTACTAGAGCGAAAATATTAAATATTTAATTTGAAAATATTAAATATTTCATTTCCTCGAGTGAGGATCGAACACACAACCTGTTGTTTACAGTCACACGTTTGTACCGCTGCGCCACGACAGGTCTCAAAAGTTTTCCTATCATACTTGTATTTCTCAAGCGTTATTCGATAAAAAAAACTAAGCAGAGCTACAATAAACACATAAAAATAAAAATAATTCATTTAAACATAATAAGAGAAGACCAGAGAATTATACAGTTTTTTTCTTTCTCTTTTCTTTTATGCCATCTACATAACTATATACAATAAAATGTAAATAAATAAATCAAATAAGTAAAAATGTTGTTTTTTAAACGAAACTTAGACAAGTGAACTATTAATTAAATAGATACATACTAAATTTAAAAACGTATAAAAATTAAGTAAGTGTGGAATAACACTTTAAAAATAGTAAAAATAGATACATATATCTAAAAAGTAGAGTATACAAACTTACTTTGTCTCGTAATTTCGGGGTAAAAAACCTAAAAGACCTCCAAAATGTTACTATTTAAGCAATTATAACCGTTGTTCCCAGTAACGAACAAGCAAAAACGAATATTATATAATTATATTCCAACATTAGAGACCCACCCGCGGCTTCGCCTGCCCGAATTACAATATTTTATTAAAAACCAACATTTTTGATAAATTAATAAAAAAATATTGTAGCGATTTTGTCGAATTAATATTTTTAATTGACGTAATTGTTTTTTTTTATTTTTAACGGATTTACATAAAACATACACTAAATGTTGAGAGAGGTCTGCCAATGTGGTCTACCAAATTATAATTAAGTTTGGTGAAAACTGCATTTAAATGTTGTTTCCAAGATAAACGCGTATAAACACACCGACAAAACTTTTAAAAATTACTATTTTAAACTATATTACATTAATAAACATCTCCTATAAGATGTTTTTTTAATATATGTATCTTCTATGGACAAACAGCGGTCGTTTACAGATTTATTATAAGTATAGCATTTTGTTCCCAGTACTAAATTTATTTAGCAGTAGCGCAATACGCTTCCTTATGAAACTTCCTAATACGCGCCAAGAATTTCGACACTCAGTTTGGTAACGGTATGACATTTGAAAACCTAAGTGTGTTCGGCCGGTGCATTTAAAATATTCTATGGAGACGTCTGTGATGTAATTATAGTTGGTTATATGTAAATAGTTTTAGCTCGTGGCTTGGACGTAGTGGCACAGTGGTACGGTGTATTACTGTAAGCGAGATGATTGTGGGTACCATTCTCACTGTATGTAATTAATTACGTCATTGCTAAATGGAGTGGATTCAACTGTAAATGGTATCAATATCAAAGATAAACAGCATGATGGAGTTTATTTCAAATAATTTTAGAAAGATAAAGTCTTCATAAACTTGATTGCTTATAATCAGAGGTGTTAATTTTATTATAGAACCGAACGAAGGAACTCATATTTTTGAAGAGTATATTTATCTGTTCATTCTTTAGAACGCCTAAGTGTTCTTTTCGTTCGGTTGATTTTTCATGTACGTCTCGATTTTGAATTTACGAACACTTTCGTAAGCGCACAAATACGTACACATACAGCGATAACTCACTCACTCACACGCACTCATCTTTGTTGTTTATGTTACTCGAAATTAGGGTTTTTGCATTCTAAATTATGCTTTAACTCCATGAGTTCAGAACTATAAAAGAGATTACTTAGTATAGATTCTTCTTTTTCTTCTTCCTGGCATTAATCCCGGCGAGTGCCAGGGTCTGCCTTCCTACTTAACCTACTCCACTTTGAACGGTCTTTTACGTCCTCGGTGGCTAGCCCATTGGCTCTCATGTCCTGCATCACGACATCCAACCAGCGCTTTCTTGGGCGTCCGGGAGTTCTTACCCCAGGGACAGACATATCAAGGCACTTGCGTCCGACATAGTTCCTAGGCCGGCGCGCAACGTGGCCATACCATCTCAGGCGACGCTCTTGGAGCTTATCCGCTATGTCACGGACTCCAAGACTGCCTC
>DWMZ01004174.1:0-11970 GCA_018249855.1 Eueides tales michaeli
CTATGAATACTTGCAACACCAGGGGCATTGCTGGTACATTGCCTGCCTTTTAGGGACAGGAATTTATTAACCCTACGCTTGAAGAGCTCCAGGTTATAGTTTCCAGGAAAAACCTCAGGGGGAAGATAATTCCACATCTTGCAGGTACGTGGCAAGAATGAACGCGCAAGACGAGTTGTTGTAGATTTCCACGTATCTACAACATGTGGATGAAATTTCTCGCGGTGGCGGGCAGTCCGGTGATAAAATCGAGATGCTGGGGTGAGGTTGAATAGCTCTTCAGAGCACTCCCCGTGATAATATCTGTAAAACAGACAAAGAGAGCCTACATCACGGCGAAGGCTAAGGTATTCTAACCTATCGGTGAGCATGGGGTCGTCGACAAGTCTGACGGCTCTTCGCTGTAAGGAGTCAAGTGGTTGAAGCTGGTATTTCGGCGCACCACTTCAGAGATTCGAGCTGTACTCCAAATGCGGCCGAACCTGAGCTTTGTATAACAAAAACTGTTGTCATTGCACCACTCACATTATTAATATATTTGGCACAGCATCCATAATATAATCAAGAAGGAAGATTTAAAGTTAACAAATACTTTGATGAATGCGAATCATTAGCTCTTGTATTGTACTGACAGTATCACGGGCAATTGTTATTAGTACTTAGTTGTAAAGTTATGTTCGCTCGGAGCTTACTGACAATGTGTGTACGAGTTTGTGGTACGAGCTTGTTACATCGTTTATGTCATGTTTCAATCAGATAATGTATGAAATTTTATTTCACTATTCGTTCTAGTGTTCTAATCATTCATTTATTCACTAATTCGTTTATTATTTACTCGTTCATTCATTTTTTTAGCTTCACACTGTATCCCGCACGAGGCAATGTAAGCAGAGGGAACCTTGGATCCTAGTGTTAAGACGCTCCGTTCCACTACCGTTGCCCACTTTCCGCCGAATTTGAGACATTGCGTATTGAGTGGCGAAACACAACGCCGCGCTTTGCCTTATTATGAGAGCGAAGAAACTAAACATTAAATATTTAAATTGAAAATATTAAATATTTCATGTCCTCGACTGGGGATCGAACCCAGAGTCAGTTACAGTCACAAGTTTGCGCCGCTACGCCACGACAGGTCTCCAGCTTTCATTATTTAATTTGTTTATTTTTAACATTTAGAAACATTATGTACGATAATATCTGCGTTGCGGGTACTAGCGTCCACCTGACACCGTTATTTTATCATTTTTTTTTTAAATAATGATTTTGCTTATATATTTTTTTCACTTTGATTGCGAATAAAAATTTAAAAGTCGTTTTTCAGAACTATAAATATAGAAAACAATTGGCAATATAATAAATGATTTTCCATTACTAATATTGAAATTATCTATGTTCCTTTAGTACTCTTATTGATACGTGCGATAACGATGTTTTTTCTATTTTTTTTTTCTAATTTGAATTTGAAATTCTCGTTGAGACCTTTTTGGCTTATAACTTGGTATATTCAAATTGTATCGATACTTAAACGTAGGCAACACGACTTACTATACACTTGTATATACAATGGCAATACCCAAAATCATTACGTAACCTCAATATAGTAAGTAGTTATTTGAAATCTCTTCTGCGTAGAGGTTAAGAAGGATCGCAAAATTAATATCTCCTTCGTAGCACCGTAGCTCCGTAGCTACGTAGCTATTAGAGCTCTTCAAAGCGTGCTTTAGAACCGGATGCAAGCGTTTTATGATATTTACTATTTCTTCACGAAATTACTCCCAGCGTCTTGTTGTGAATATTAAGCGGTTTGAGGATCTCAGCTGCTTTATAATGCGGCTCTCGAAGCTGCCGTAATTAAAACAAATTGCTTTTTTATATCCCGAAAATGTTCCGTTTTGATGGACGCTTAAAAGCGGTGACCATTTACATTTTAAATTCACCAAATTATGAGAATTGTTAACTTTGTGAATTAAGCTTCCTTATTTGCCTTTTTTTATTAATTCGTTAACAAATTACTGAGAAGAGGAATGACAATAAAGTAACACAGTTTTATAATTTACAATATCATGTTTGGTTTAAGAGTCCGCCTTCTAATTAATTATAGAAAAGAAAAATTATAGCCATTTGTCACGTTTGTAATATTTTAGTATGATAAGCTTGTTTTTATATTACTTACTTAGTGTTATTTGCAAGAAAAATATACTACACAACGATGAAAATACTATATTATTTTTTATTTTTATATAGAGGCAGGTAACCCTTTTCCTGGATTTAAGACTCTATTTCTCACTTTCCGCATAGTTTTCGAGACGTTAACTTATTAACTTATCACTGTGTTTTGTCACCTTATCAGGGCGAGGAATCGAAAATAATTTATGGCATTGACTGAGAATCGTACTCACAATCAAAACGCTTACAGTTAGTCGCTCCAACGACAGTTCAACGGTTACAGTATTCAATAAAATTGTTATATACTCTTAATAAATAGTGTAATATTTTGAGGCCTGTCGTGGCGTAGCGGCACAAACGTGTGACTGTAACCGACAGGTTGTGGATTCTTTATCCACTCGAGGAAAAGAAATATTTAGTATTTACAATTTAATTATTTTTCTGCCACTCAATACGCAATGCCCCAAATTCGGTGGAAAATGGGGAACGAAAGTGGAACAGAGTGTTTTAAAACTAGGTTCCCAAGTTCCCTCTGCTAACTCTGCCTTGTGCTGGATAAAGAGTAAAGCTAAAAAAAATATTACTTCGTTAGACATGCTTTCAGAGCGTTTACAATAGTACAGTTTATTGCATATACATGTGTATAAGATATGTATATTTGTATATATTGTTTGTCAGTACCCACATTCCCTCAGTATTAATGTCACTTATATTACGTAAATAGTTGATCTCGCGAGCGCCAACGAGCGGTAAAGCGTGAACAGCCTTGTGAATATGTTATCTGATTTATAATTTTAAACTTTTTTTAAATTTTTATGGTATAATGGGATCCTTCTGTTGTCGCAATTGGTTCCTACTTGAATAAATAGTTGTACTCAAATCATTCTTAAGTTGCCGCTCGGAAGATTCTAATACTTAATACTCTCAGTAAGTGTGTGTAGTTAAAATAAATACCTATGACATTATTTTTATAATTTCCTCCTCCAGATAGCAGAGCACTTTTTTACTTCTATTATATTATAGTGTACAGTTGTCTCTTTTATACTGATCAATTCCTCTCATGAGTTTTCCATACAACGTGACATTGGTGTAGTGAACTGTGCTCAACTGGCACGCTCAAAACACGAAATGAATGAATGAGTAAAGCAGGGAAGGCAGGGAACTTTAAACCTTAGTGTAAATTTTCATTCCCCAGAGAGGGAATCAAACCCACAAACGTTGCTTTAACAGACGCACGCTTTAGTCTCTGCGATGCGCCACGACACATTTCATATATATTTTTTATTTAACAAATTTTGTAGTTAGCAAAATACGTTTTTTGTAGTGTTGATAACTAACAATAAAAGTTTACTCGCAATTAGCATTGAGTATATTTAACACTACTTTAAATATAATTAAAGCATAAGTAATTTAACATAATAGTTAATCACCATATACGTGACAATAAGAAAGTCATATTTTTAAGTATAGATTTGATCATAAAACACAACACGATAATGAAAAATAAGAAAACGGCGGCAAATAAGAAACGAGCGGCAAGCATCAACTGTAATATTGTCATTGTTCCATCGACAAGAGGGCAGATCTAAACTGAGACAAGTCCATAGCGGCAGAGTTGACGTCTATCGTGTATATGTAAATGTACGAAATACGGATACTTACATAAATAAATTCTATTAAATATTATATATGTGTATTTGTAAGGGATAAATAAATTAGAATATTGCAATACATAAATAAAACGTATTAAATAAACTATAAATATAAATAGTTCCCTACATTTACCTAATCACTACTAATAGCTACGCGAGCTACTAACCAGATACTTAAGTATCTATTGTATCGTTTTTAGCTTCAAGTTTCTTCTGCATTTGTACGATAGATTGATAGTAAAGTATAACACCGTTCTTCACTTTCCTTTTAAAGAGAAATATCAGTATTAGTTGATTAAATAAACATTCCTCTAAATATAATGTTTCTGTTCTGCACAAAATTTGAATTTATTATATGTGAAAAAAAAAATGATATTCTTATTGTAATTTTTATCTTTTTTCCACATACAGTGACCGTACACTTAGAGAACAAAGTGTAAATAAGTTCAGTTTTTTTAAATGTTAATACTTAATAATACAAAATACTAAACCTTTTATAATAACTGAATATAACAGATTCACATTGGCACTTAGCTTTATTCATTTCCTTCACTTTCCTTCTCTCATTAGTTTGATTAAACTTGCAGCTACCAGCAAATCCCCGTACATTACACGATGCGACCGCTACGGTAATACAAATGAGGTCTAAGTGAGACAAGTGTATCATTTATATAGTAGAACAAACTACTACGTCTAGTTCCTAAGTAGAGTACGCAACGAGTACATAACGGATATGAAACGGATAAAAATCGAGTGTAAAACTATTTTTCAAGAAGGTAACGGGTACACTAGAATAGAGTACCGTTGTTAGTAAGTGGCAAATTATTGTAACAAGTCATAGTAAGTAAAGCCTATTGTATTATAACTTGAAATAGTGCTACCGTCAAATATTGAGTCAAACAAACGCTATAATCAGTTACTTAGAATACATACGTTTACAACCGTTTAATTATAAGCAATATCTTCAAGAAATCACTGCTGTAAGTATATCTGCGTACTAAAACTTTAAGTTCTCTATTTAGTATAGAGCATTTAAACTTTTAAAAATCACGAACACATCAAGAAGTGAGCGGTCACGAAGGTTGAAAGTAGGTAAAACGATTTCCAAGATCCATCATCCGCGCGTCGCGTGTTCGAGACAATGTCTGTTATCACAGAATAATGTGCGGGTATAGAGCATGAGCTTTCATTCTACTCGCAGTAACGAATTGTTCTTACCGTGATTTTTACTTCCTTACTTTGCGTGACAGCTTATTGTTGTCGTAGGTAGATGAATCAAGAATTTGAATTTAATTTCCTGAATAATCCTAATTAGATTTTTTAATTGTAGCTTTACATTCTAGTTACTTTCGGCTGTAGCAAAGTAACAGCAAATATAGGAAAGCAAAGGCATCGGTAAAACATTTTTTTCGCCGTAGGATATTTAAATATTACAACCAAACTTTGCGCTTTGTTAAAGTTTTATCTAAAATAGCAATTAAATTCAGTTTGTCTTCAATACAAACGCTTATATATACATATCTTTCAAACATATGATAATAATAACTACTATCATACTAGACAGGTAAAGCCACATACGTCTACAAAGCGTCAAAGGTCCTCGGTATCAATGCGACCGCAGCGCGACGTCTTATCACTGAGAAATGGCTCGCATCGATCACCGCCTCATTCATCTAAAGAACAAGAAACGTCGATATCTGCTACAATATATAAAAGCTAAAGTATTTCCGCTGATTTTTACCTTACTTTACTATCTTTATCTTGAGTGTTATTTATTTTTGTACTTATAGTTGACTTAATTTAATACCTTTAATTTAAAATGTTAAATTATTCTACTATCCTACTTGTTTAAGTCCGTGGTTGATTCTACGCGCCAGAGGCAGTGCCAGTTTTAGTACACGCTCATGTCACACGCCCTTGACGAGGTTTTTGCTGCTTTCACTTATGGCAATGAAGCCCTGACTCACACGCAAAGAGTAAATAATATTTTAATAGGAAAACTAAAAAGTAAATGATTGTATATAAAAAGTAAATGATAATGGCTCATATATCACTTAATTGTTTTCTTAGGCGAAATTTTATAATCAAAAATCGTTTATTAATAAATGCTTATCTATAATAGATTATGAATAATCTATAAAAGCTCTCAAATTTTTATCAATAATTAATGTTCCATAACGAATAATTATATGAAATAAAACGACAATTGATGATCAATTATCGACGATCGAATATTGTAGATCAATAATCGATGGTAGAAGATCGATAATTAACAATTGATAATCTGTTATACATAATATGTAATCCTGAATTTATGAATTATTTTTTTATATTTAATATTTTCCTTTTCCCTAATCGGTAATTCTCAATTCGTAATTTGTAATATTATTCGTCATTTTTGAACCGTAATTCATAATCCAAAAGCCATTATTCATAATCTTTTATCCAAAATCCACAATCGATAACAGGTAGTTAAATTTTTGGTTCTGACACACAGTGGGTGCAGATTAATTGTAAATATGTAAATGGAATGAAAATATTCAACTAAAAAAATATTTTATGATTATCTGTTTTTAAAAGTGTTTTTCAAATACAACATTAAAAACAAGATTTGACTAATTATAAATATTAAGCTACACAAAACCATTTGTTAAGATCAAATAACTGCTAGTGACAGTTTGATAAACGTTCACCTAAAAAATGTAAGATTCATTACTTATATTTATAATATACATTTGTCGAATTTATCAATTTTTCATTTCCTTTGACTATTGTTTATTATGAGGTGGTTGTTAGTTTTATTTAGATCGAAGTAAATAATTTTCACATAAATAAATATTACACATAAGAAGCCTGTTGCGGCGCAGAGGCACATTCGAAAAATAATTTGTGGTTTCGATTATATTATAAGAAACGAAATGTCTTGCTTTGTAATAAAGGCAATACGTGGCGTTAAGTTCCCCCACTCAACACACGTTGCCTCAATCGGCGGACTAATCCACGTGATCTACGTAAGTGGCTTAATGGAAACATAGTGTCTTATCATTAGGTTCCCTTTGCTTATCCCGCTATATGTGATATATAGCGCAAAGCTAAAAAAATACATTTACAGTATATAGTTACTAAAGAATGTATATTTACTATTAAAAGAAGATTCTATTAAGTATAAAAAAAACAAATATAGAAAAAAACGCAATATTTCGCTTAACGCAGTACGGTGTTAGAATGCGCTTTTACATAGAATAACATTTTCTTTATATTTGCGACATAAATAATACCATTCACGCTTCATGACTCACATTCACACAAGTATTTCAATATTCTTATACAAAATGAACCATTTATTCAACAATAGACATTTTAAATAACGTCTATTGGCTCAAATAAATCTCTCCACAAAGCTGATCTCCTCCGCATCCATCACGTCTATCTTCATCTATCTTTTGCGGATTGAAAATCGCGCTACTACAGTAGTTGCGGACTAAAATACGAGTACTCGCTGCTATATACATACTTATACTCTAACGTATTATTGGCGAGATCGTATTATATTCTGTATTTCGGCTATATATTTTTTGTAAATAAGTGACAGAGACAAATCAGTAAATCACATTAAATTAATAAGTAACTCCAATAAATAATAAAACATATTTAAGATATAAGAAAAAATACTACAAATATTAATATGACAATGTGAGTCAAGTCAGCTCGCTAGCGACGGCAACGTAACTATGAAGTCCTTCACAAGTATTCCAAGTTCGCGGACGGAGGTATGAAGTCGCATGAGGCTCAATTTGCATTTTTGGTTCGCCACAAATTTCTGAACACGACTAGCAAATAGCGTGTGTGAGTGAATGTCCGGACAAATTTGAATTTTTTACGTAATTACAAGTTTAATGTAACGTCAATGTTGCACTTAAACTGTTGAATTGTAAGTTTAACTATTATGATCTTAATTTAAATAAGCATTTGAATAAAAACGAAAAAAATAATTAGAATATTTTAAAAGTTATTTTTTTTTAATGATTATTAGCACTACACTGTATCCTGCCAATGACATGATTAAAAAAGGGAAACCTGGGAACGTAGTGTAAAAACAATGCATTCTGTTCCCCGCTTGGAAAATTTAAGATTAAAATTAAACAAAATAAACATGGGGTCATTCGACACATGAGTTTGATCCTCACTTGGAGAAATGAAATATTTGATGTTTTCATGGTCTTGCATTGGTAATTGTCGAGAATCAAAATATAACACGCATCAAAAAAACCGGGCGGTTTGAAATGGAAGTGTCTAAGGCATGGCGTTGAGTTCCATCATTCACGATACTTTTACTGATTAACCTGATTTATACATATAAGACACAGCGTGGAGCTGTAACAGAACAATATCTTATTAACAATTCAAATATACCAACCGATGCAAAATTAAAAAAAAGAATGTACACAATAATCAATAATGTTGACATTCTTTGTCGAACATTTTGAACACATTAACATACACGTATAAATGTATAGTATTCCAGACACATTGTCAATCCATCAAATGTTCTCATAAGAATCTATGAACTTGTCACTATCATAACGTAACGTGAAGAACATTGAGAATGTCTGAGATATATCTCATCATGTCTCAGACAGGAGCGCTAGATCCTGTCCGCTGCAGTTACCAGAAAAATACCAGCAAAAATATGCTTTTGGCACGAACGAGCGATAAATCTATGGAATGCGACGTGCTTTGTCTTCACTGATGTTATATTATTCGTTTGTGTGTGTATAACAAAACGGAAAGTTTTATTTTTTATTCTTTTTTATATTTACATATAATTAGATTTTTCAAATGAAATGTATTTTATTGTATCTGATTGTAAACGCCACGGTTGAGGGCTTAATCCCCGCTCAAGAGATGTTTCCTCGTTGTGTCAAAGTACGGTGTTTTGTTAAATTACTCAAAGCACAATATCTCGTAAACTAGATGGTACAATCGGTACGGTATTCTCTTAATTTACTTCTATTTCGTACAACACAGTGGGACTTCATGCATGTCTTTGTTAGATGATTTCAGAAATATACAGGAACTGTTTTTTGAAATAGTCAAATATTCTACCTCCCCGGTTATACGGATGTAGCTTTTAAAAGCTTTGTATATGTTATAATAATTTTAAAGTTTTATAAAGATAATTTGAAATCTTTATTACCCATTTACTCTTTTAGTGGGTTAAGAAACAACGACAAATGATATACGATGTGAACTTAGGACGATTACTAATTTCGTCGGGACTGCTTTACTTAACGTTCAGCCTCTTTTTTGCTGCGAATAAAAATGTGGGTGCTGTAAATCAAAAATAATGCGATATAAAATATCTATGATCCCATACTTCCATTAGGTGAAAGGTAGAGGTCGTTGATTACATATTCATGAGGTCCGGTGTAGGGCAGTGTAGGGTGGTGTAGGGCGGCGGGAGGATATATACGGCGCCCATTAATCCTTTACATCGGTTAAGAATCACCGTAATGAGTACCGTGAGCCGCGCTAACAGTAATAGAATGAATGTTGTGTTAGTTTTGGCTTCAGTAAACCCATTAACAGTACATTTCTTCGTATGAAATTTTATATTTTTATATTTAATCGTTTTTGGTACGTGGGAGGTACATAGGATTATGATTTGTTGTATTTTCTTTTGTTAAACTTAGAGAAATTATATGTTGAATGTTGACAAAATCTAACGTAGATTTTATTTTAAAATGGAAAGAGAATGAGGTACATTTTATTTGAAAACATGCCGAATCAAAACAAACATAAAAATTCCAAATTAAAACTGAACCCATTACCAAAGATATCATGGGAGGTACTTCACTAAATTGTGAAACAGAGACGTATTATTTTTATCAATATAATATGTAAAATATACTTTGGTACATTATTTTAAATTAAATTAAATTAAATTAAATTATTTAATTAGTCACTAATAATAATAAATCATTTAAATACTTTCACACATATTATATTATATAGGTGCGTGTGAAAACGTAATTAATATACGAAACAATATACTTTGGTTTTTTTCAATAACAATCGGCAAACGAGCGTACGGGTCACCGGATGGTAAGTGATCACCGCCGCCCACGGCCCCGTGTAACCCCAGAGGAGCTACAGACGCGGTCTTTAAGATGGATGGCGGGGCCGGCATTTCTCAATGCAAGACGCAGTGGCTAAAGCCACTACTCAACGCCAGTTTTAAATTCCGGGGGTGGTAATGATCCAGTCGAGTCTGCCCATGCGTGTTGTTGATAACGTCACTGTCCCGTAGGTACTTCAGTCGACACTCTTACGACACCATCAGTATCAGGCTTAGAATAGGATCACCTGATCCTATTCTAGGCCGGATTCACACGGTTGTTAAGACTCTTCATTCGAGACATTGTTACCAGAGCATGGAATATGAAAATATTAAATGTTAAAATTTGCTCGATTGAGAATCGAACCCACTGCTGTCGTATGTACAGGCGGACACTTGAACCCCTGCGCCATGACATGCCTCAGAGAAGTTTCATATTCATCACTATTACCTAAGTTAGCAGCAACGAGCTTAATTGTGATACATCGAATATGTAAATTGTTATTGTGTCTTTAGTTTAGACACTCCCGGTACTATCTATCGGGTGAGAATTAGCGAGCTGCTTCCGTCTGTCAAATTTACTTAGTGTTTCTACAACTTACCTAAATAGTAAACATTAAATAAACGTTATTATATTAAGCGTAGTTTTTATAGTATTTATTATTTAAGGGTACATTCTCGCTTGTAGCAGGCTAGGTACCGTACACGTCGTGGCGCAGGGGCACAAGCGTATTTCTGTGCGACAGGTTTGATCTCCATTCGAAGAAATAAAATATTAAATATCTTCGCTCTCGTAATAAGACAAAGCGCGGTGTTGAGTTCCGCAACTCAATACGCACCACAAATTCGGCAGAAAGTTGGGAACGGAAAGGAGTGTCTTAACTGAGTGAGTATCTTGTGGGATAAAGCATGAAGTTGAAAAAATATAGGAAAGATGATTATGTTTGAAGATGATTGTCTTCGTGTAACGTTATCATGTAACGATATAGAACAAAGACATGTGTACTGTTGTCACAGGACTTGTCTAAAAACCAATCAATTTTAATTTGATCTAAATGTCCATTATGAGAATTAATTATTGGTAAATCGGTTTCTATTAGATAGAGACGTTGAGGGACGTGACATTGAAATAAAGCTTCGAGAATCGTTAGTAGATAACGAATATACCTAACGATTGACAAAGTGTTATAATCAAAAATTAAAAAGAAGTTATTAAAATAAAATCACCTTATATTGTTACTAAAATATAGCTCATGAAAATAGTCTTTCTTTATAAATGGTCTACACAAAACAAATAATTGATCAAGTAGAGATTAGCATTTTCAACTCTTGATACATAAATCTTATAAATACTTTTTTTTTAGATTATTTCAATAAATATATAACTCTATAATAAATGAAATGAGTAGGGAAAAAATTGAGCAATAACTCAGCGGCGGGTAGACCTTCAGCCAGTAAAGCGTTTTATATCCTCTGCATATTGAAAAATACTCGGCAATAATGTATTCACAGTATGTAACTGTCGTAAAGTTGGATTGTGTTATATTAAAATTTACATGAGACCTTTCGTTTGGACGACAGTCGCTAGCGAGTGTTACTAACGGATGGAGTAACTTAATTAATCTTATAGAATATCATCGTTACTCATATCTCATATCATCGTACCTTATAAGTACGCTCTTGAAACAAGAAATCATTACTTATATGCACTCATAATTAAATGGGTTGAATGTTTATATGATATTATAAACAGTGAATTCCAGGAGTTTCTTGTCATTTAATGATTGGGCGACTGTAGGAATTCATAAGAGTAGACAAAGGTTATATGAACTTTATAGTGAGAAAACATATAACCACAGTCAATCATTTATTAATTACTAGCTGCTGCCCGCGGCTTCGCCCGCGCACGACTTATTTCATGATGATACACTACATAAGTTGTTACTACGTTTAGCCACTTAATTATATTATTTACGATCTGTATACTATGTGTTAAAAGGGTTTTACTAAAATGATATTACTTTCATGCTAAAA
>DWMZ01004175.1:0-11970 GCA_018249855.1 Eueides tales michaeli
ATAAAATGTATTAAGACGCAACAACAGGGTCACTATTAGATACAAATAAAATGTTTCTTGAGTTCAAGTCAGATGTCCTTTATACTAAATATAAAATGTACATTTTCCACTGGGAGACTACACGGTTACCTTGGAAACAGGGGCTCGCTTTGACATTTCAGCTTCAGCGAAGGTTACTTGTTCAATATATACTGTGTGTACATTTTGAAATGATTTCTATTTCAAAGATAAAGAGTTTGCTTATTTTTCGTCTATTTTACAAACTGATGATAAATAATAATAAAAAAGAGTTTTTTCGAAGCATTTTAAGCAGCAAATTGTAAAAAGATACAATTTTTCTGTATAATTAAAAAATATTTCGAAGATAAGGAAGTCGAAGGTGGATGACCCCAAGGTTTAGTTATACTATTAATTAACATTGAGGCTAGAGGCCATTGCGTCACAACAGTATATAAACTCAAAGTATATGAGTTCAATTTCCACTCGGGGGTATAAAATCTATACTTATAATGAATCTGTAACTGGTCACTGTTTGTACACGGAGGATATATTTAAAAAAAATGTTATCCCCATCAGGGCACCAGCTTTTGTCTATATCGTAGGGCCCAAAATAGTGATTTTGAAAAATTTTATGTTTGTCTGTGCGTTTGTACACGCTAATCTCAAGAACGGCTAACCACATTTAAATGCAGTTTTCGTTATATATAATATTTTGGAAACTTTTCTTTTACATTTAGTGTTTGTTTTATTTAAATGTTGATTAATAAAAAAGTCACCGACACCAGTCACTTACCATCTGTGCGGTAACGATGCACAAATTAAAATATACATTTTAAGAGATTAAAAAGAAATTGAACTTATAATAGTAACATATTTTTAATGTAATACAATACATACTATGATAATGGGAGAACGCAAAGCACGGCGTTGAGTTCCGCCACTCAATACGCAATGCCTCAAATTCAGCGGAAAATGGGGAACGAAAATGGAACGGAGTGTCTTAACACTAGGTTCCCAAGTTCCCCCTGCCATGTGCGGGATACAGCGTGAAGCTAAAAAAAAATAGTAATAATAAAAAAAATATATTGATAATAAATGGTAAGATAATAGATTTAAATGTAATTTAAAACTAACGCGTATAATATATTATAATAAGGTAATTAGCTCCTGACAGTTTTATGGCTTCCCGCTGCTCTTGTACGTGAACAATGGAGACTTCATTAAAAAATAAACTTATGTCTACTTCATAGTGATTTCGCTTTTTTTCATAGATTTCTTAAAGCCATCGAAATATGAGACAACTATACTAAATTTAAAAACCTATAAAAATTTGAACGAAGCAGGATTTGAACCCGTGCCTCTTGGAAACCGTCCAAGCGCTCTGACCAACTAAGCCATTCGTTCTCGCCAAGCCCCGTCGAAATTTTTATACGCTTGTTACAACTTATTTTTGATGTAACAAGCGTATAAGTTGCGTGTTGTTTTATACGTTTTTAAATTTAGCATTTTTCTTTCCTAAGTGTGGAATAACACTTTAAAAATAGTCAAAATATTTAATGAATAGCATTTTCTCTTCCTAAACGATAATTCTAACGAATGATCTTTCGGTAGCCGACATTAGTAAAAATCTCCCTACAGGGTCTACAGAGATGCTAACAACATAAATAAGTTGTAACAAGCGTATAAGAATTTCGACGTAGCTTGGTGAGAACGAATAGCTTAGTTGATCAGAGCGCTTGGACAATTTCCAAGAGGCGAGGGTTCAAATCCTGCTTCGTTCAAATTTTTATACGTTTTTAAATTTAATATTGTTCTTTCCAAAGTGTGGAATAACTCTTTAAAAATAATAAAAATGAGATAACGATTTGGCAAGGTACATTTTGTTTTGTGAAGTGAAACAATCAAAGACATGTCGTGGCGCAGAAGCACGAGCATGTGACTGTAAACGACAGGTTGTGGGTTCGATACTCACTCGAGGATATGAAGAACCAAATATTTTCATTTTAAATATTTAATGTTTTTATTTATTTGTTTTGGCAACAAGACAAAGCGCGGCGTTGAGTTCTGCCACATATACGCAATGCGTCAAATTTGGCAAAAAGCGAGTAACGGAACGGAGTGTCTTAACACTAGGTTCTCAACTTTGGAACCAAGGCTGGATACAGCGTGAAGCATTAAAACATTTCTATCTTCCATAATGGATTTGCAACCACAACCGTTGCGTTTACAGACAATCGCTATTCCACTGTGCCACGATGGAGTAACAATAGTGTGGGGCATTTTACAATTATCACACATATGGACGTAAGCAAAATCAAATAACGTCTGGGACTGGATATCGGTAAAAGCAACAAACAGATTAATTATAAACTAAGTGATAGCGTTATGTATTGAAAATATCGAGAGACTTATTTATTTATACAGTTTATATATCAATATTATTGCTCAGATCAAAGAGGCGGCAGTTCCGGCTCGCGGCGAGTGCGTTAGCGACACTGACTGTAGCGGTCTGGCGTAACTACTGAAATAAAATAAAGTAATCAATTAATTTAAGTGAATAGATACTCTTTTTTTCCAGTTTCACACTGTATCCTGCACATGACAGGGTAGAAAGAAGGAACTTGGGAACCTAGTGTAGGAACTCTCCGTTCACCACTTTACCAAAGAGAATAAATGAACATAAAAAATGATTAATTTGAAATTATTGAATATTTCAATTCTTCAAGTGGGGATCGAACTCGCAGCCTGTCGTTTACAGTCATATGCTTGTGCCGCTGCGCCGCGACAGGTCTCAGACATATTTTTGTTTGTATACTATTAATAGAATTAAAATATATCTAAATGGTTTTAATTTTCCTTCAAAAATTGGTTTTATTTAAATCATTTTCATAAAGTAATACGAAAATAAGATACAACTGTATACTCATAAATTAAACAACTTTCTTTAAACATTAAAAACTAACAAAAACGTACATGATACAAGTACGACAGCTAACCCAATTACAGATTATCAATACTTCAGTTTTTATTTACACTTTCGAATCAATTATTAATATGGTGCTAACATAATTTGTTCACTAAACGCATGTAACCCCACCAAATGACGTTGTAACGGCTCATGTATTATTTTGTTATAACTGACTGAATATTCAATTGGTCGGCTATTACTGTGATAAGGTTATCAGGCTCGTTATCGCGGGTCAGACAGGCAGCCGGTCTGTTTACTCCGAGATACGAGCACGCTAGAATCATATGACAAAAGCTGGTTAGCACCAGATATTTACCTGTCGCCATTATTCGATTATCGTTATCGATTTACTGAGACCATGTTAAAAATCTAATGTTAATCGAGTAAATTATTTGTTCACGTTTTCGTTGAAATATTTTTAATGTTAAGTATATAGTTGACGCTTCTTAATATTGTTGTAGTACACTGTATGTAGTAACTACTATAGTAGTACGATAGCAAATACTTATTCATTATGAAATTAAATTATCAATCCAATTCCCGCCGAATTTGAGGCATTGCATCTTGAGGGGCGGAACTCAACGCCGCGGCTTGTCTTTTACCCGAGGGACTAAATGAAAATATTAAATATTCCATTTGCTCGAGTGTTGATCGAATCCAAAACCTGCATTTACAGTCACAGACTCATGCCCCTGCGCCATTGAACAATATTTTGGTTCAATGGCGCAGGGGCATGAGTCTGTGACTGTAAATGCAGGTTTTGGATTCGATCTATGTGCGGAATATAGCGTGCAGCTAAAAACAAAAACCAAGAAAATAATATAAGAAGAAAAAAGACAAAGAAAATATTGCTTTGGACAATATATTCGAGCAGCGGTATTTAGATTTCACATTTAAATTAGCACAGTTACAAATGTTTAAGTAATATCAAAAAATATAAAAATAAGTACAGACCGGTAACACACAGGAAAAACCTTATCATTTAAAGCTTTTACTTAATAAAATGTTTACTTATTATCTATTTTCATTCGATGCGTTTACAAAATCAATAGTGTTGGGCTTACCTCTATCTAATTGAATGTAGGGAAGCCACAGATAAGATTAATTTGGGCGCCACCATTGAAAGTCGTTGACCGACGTCAACTCGATATTTATGCACTTATCAATTGCATTCGATATGACGTTAAATACATGTATTTATAGAATTATTAATTACATAAATGTTGAGGTTTTTTTATCTGTGTATTTTTTTTTATTATCTGTGTTTTCATATAGTAATTGTGTAAGTTGTAATTGTTTTGTTATTTAGTTATTAATGAATATAGTTGTTTATTGTATTAGCGATGTAGATATGAATATTTTATTTTGTGCCAAATTTGTTTTATTTTTTGATATTTTATTGCACTATCAATAGCGAGCTTTATTTATTTTATTATTTGTTAAAAGTGAAAACTTTTACACTAACATGCTTCTCGTATTTTACAGGAGAAATGGAAAAAGTTAGTTCCTGCGTTTATTTATATAGAGAGCGTCATGAATATTTCCCAAATGGAATTTGAACCATTGATTTTTGAATTTCAGCATTGAACTACGGTGCATATAGATCCATATAGGCCCATATTTGGTACATTCATATGTGATATCGTTGAAAATAAAGTAATGCAAATATTTTTTTATGTTTTATTAGCACGTACTGTGCGTTTTTATCACTTAAAATTTACACATATGAATCGCAAGGATGAAGGTTAATATCCAAATCAGTTCTTTGTTTGTTGGAGTATTTACTGATATATTTACAAATGGTACGAAATAAACATTTGGTGGTCTGTCGTGGCGCAGCGGCACAAGCGTGTGTCTGTAACCGACAGGTTGTGGGTTCGACCCCAGTCGAGGAAATGGAATATTTAATATTATCAATATAAATGATAAATGTTTCATTTCTTCGCTCTGGTATTAAGGCAAAGCGTGGCGTTGAGTTTCGCCACTCAACACGCAATGCCACTCAAATTCGGCGGAAAGTGGGGAACGGAAGTAGGGCGGAGTGTGTTAACACTAGGTTCCCAAGTACCCTCAGCTTACTCCTGCATATGTGCGGGATACAGCGTGAAGCTATAAAAAAAAAGGAAATAAATATTCATGTCTTTCAACTTCAAAATTTTTATTTAATATTATTCTTATCTTTTAATATTAACTTGTGGCACATGAAAAGTTATTATCAACGTCAATCGAATATTGTAAGCAGTCGTTCTTGTAGGCTCACTAGTAGGTACTACACTTCGTTTGTCTTCATTTTTTTTTATACAAAAAACAAGCTTAAAATCCCGTTATAAGAAATATAATAAATACAAAATTGTAATAAGAGGTAGTGGGTCCGATCCCAACTCAAGGAAATGAAATACCTAGCCTACCTATTTTGAAAATATACCTCAAAATTCGGCGGAAAATTAAATGCAATAGAACTGAGTGTCTTTACACTAGGTTCCCAAGTTCCCTCCCTCTGCCTACTCTGCATGTGCGGTATAAGCGTGAAGTTAAATAATATAAATTATTTATTTATGAATTACATATTCTACGCTTTAGGAAATGCCATATTTTATTACTATATAAATATATAATACTATAAAAATTAGAACTAAGCTGTTGAACAAACATTTATATAAAAAATGAGGAATTGAACGCATTTAAATATTTGTATATATATATTTAAATTCAATCGTTAATTTTTTTTAACACACATCGTCTTAGAATTTGGATTGATATAATAATATAGGTAAATGAATACTTATTAATTACGCCTATTTTGTTGAATAGTAAAAAAAAAGTAGAAAGTTTCAGATTGTTAAAATACACAAAATATAATTATATTATTTGCTACTTTTCCTAATTCTTTAGAAATGTTTATTCATTTTTTGGTAGTCGATCTGAAAAGATAAACCGCGGCGTTGTGTTTCGCAACAGAAAATTCCTATAAATTATATAGATACTATAGTGACCTAACATAAGGTTATTTATATAGGTATATCTGTCATATCCTAGGATACGTATGTACGTATTATATGAATGTATGTAAGTATGTATGTTGAGTTCCTACACTCAACACGTAACGCCTCAAGAATATGGCGGAAAGTGGGAAAAGGAACTGTCTAAATGGGAACGTAACGTCTTAAAACGAGGTTCCCTGTGCCTACCCCCACTAAAACCGACGCTAAAAAAACAGAATACTATTAAAAACTTTTTTCTCGAATACTTATATTGGAATGTAGTAAACTATATAGCCTTTATAGTATTTGTTCATAATGTGAGCTATAGAACGTGACACAACGTTTAGAATAATCAGATGTATATGCCGATAACGTGCGTATATCATAATATATACATAGCACCAAATGCTAATTAGATATAATTTACTCTATTGATTCACTCATTCCTTCTTTTCTTCTTTCATTCTTTCTTTTTTTTAATATAGCTGTTATGAATTTCTTTTAATTTAAATAAGTTTATGTCGGGACATTTGTCTAATAAATAATTAGAAATAATTTGCTCCTTTTAATAATAATTAGTTACCTCAAGTCGTTTTTTCGTTGTTTATCTATCTATATATCTAATAATTTCTATATATAATACTATTATTAAATTTTACTAAGCTTTAATTGAAGAAGCAACACATTTCCGCCTCTATATGTAAATATTTAAACTCAAAATACAAAATTTATATCTGACACTTATTACTTAGTCTTGTTTTTATTTACTTTTAAATATGAATTTGACATTGACCATAAAGATAGGTATTTGTCTTTATATAATAGTGTTGTGACGCATTAACTTTTTTGCTGCCTACATGTATATAACGAAAAAGATAAATAGAATAGCTGCGTCACTAAATACATTCTGTTGTCATTAATTCGCTAATGCTTAAGTAATTTATTATTTATTATTAAATAAAAAACAGCTTCGTTGTCTATCCCCCATATATCAGGGAGAGGCAAAGGGAACCTAGCGTTAAGCTACTCCGCTACCCATATTATGTTCACTTATTTACTCTAGTTATTTATAGTTAAAAACGTTATTTACCTTATTTACAGAGAGTTCCCGCGTAAATTATTCTCGTCAAAGTTCCTACACTGATTCCGTATAGTATAAGTGTCGACATTATTTTTAATTTAAAGTAATTAAACAATTACTATCCGTATCCGAATTACTGTCTAAAATGATGCATTGCTCTAATTTCGTTAATGATTTATTTTCAGCGAGAATGCGGACAGCACTGTAGTCTTGTGATTGATCTCTTAGGGAGTATGTAAACACCCACTGTATGTGCCGTTTCGCTCGCTCTACAGTGAAGTGGGTGTGTGTGAAAGAGACGGCTATATGTTTTACGCCCATGCTAACCGCAAATTGCGATCAGCCTTGACCTTGTAGCTATCATATTTACTTTGCGTCTAGTTATTTGCAATTTTGATACTTGCCGATTGTAAAAACTTAAACAACCTGTTTATTGAGCTGATAATTTTATAAAAAACGTGTATTTTATTTATTTATTTAATTCATAATTTTTATTTCAATACTTTATATTTTATTAGCATATTTTTTTATCGTCAAAATTTTATTAATTTACAATCGGAGATTTATCAATTATTTAAATTTTATTTTAGTGTACCTAACTATTTACAGATTTAAATTTATAAAATTATTAATAATTTATATACATAACTCATAACAAAAAAAATACAAAACAGTAAAAAAAAACAATTCATAAGTCAACATAAATATGGCGACCTTGGCAAGATTCTCACTCGAAAAGTGCGTGCTCTAGGTTACGACATTTTTCAGCAAAAAATGTGTTATTGGATCTTCATAATAAAAAAGAACTATCCAGTATAATACATTTATTTATTCAGCTTGCAGATTCGTTCGACGCGTATCGTATGAACGTATAATGTTACATCACAATGTATTGTGGATGTTATGCAATAGGCGAACTATTTTGAATGAAAACTGAAAATAGGTTGTTATTTCTATCTTTTTCAATGTTGAAATAATTTTATTGTATACGGAAATAAAATGAGGGTTGTTTTATTTTTGTTTAACTAGCTTTTATTCGCTGCTTTGCTTGCTGAATTGTGAATTACTATAGAGGGGAGTAGAGGGAAGAAAAATCATCTATATATATGTAAAAACTGTCTGTCGAATTATATTAAATTAAGATGGCGTCACAATAGCAACACTGTACCTTTCAATAGAAACGCTAAATATTTTTAGAGTAGGATTGAGAAATAATCAACGTGCTTTCTATAAGGTTATAATTACTACGTTATTTCTTACTATGCAAGTAGTTGAAAAACTAACTTACATTAATATTATAGAGGTTAATTATATTAAACTGGCCATACTTCAATTTGTTTACAATTGCTACATTCATACTTTATCCTGTTTCTTCACCAGCACCATCTTGACCGTCTTTAAACCGTTTTTCTTAGCAAAAAGTTATACACTTTTCCAAGTTTTTAGCATATAAGATGATTCTCCTTTCCTCTACCATCCATAGAAAGTAATAAGAATTCTGTATGCACTATGCAGTATGATACAAGTAACGCGACTCTTTCTAAATGCTTGAAGTAACTTCGACAACAGTAGGTTATAACGAAACGGTAAGGCTGAAATTATCCGATAATATATAAATATATTTTCAATATGGTATACACGTTTCAAAAAACAAACTCTTTTAAGCTTTATAATATTAGTTATTTAATTTATGATTATGATGAGACCCCCCGTTCCGTTTCCCACTTTCCGCCGAATTTGAAGGATTGTGTGTTGAGCGGATTAACTAAATGCCGCTCTTTGCCTTGTTACCAGAGCGAAGAAATGGAAACATTAAATATTTCATTTCGTCGAGTGAGAATCGAACCCACAATCTATAGAGCTTACAGTCATATCAGTTACATTTGGGTTTAAAAAGACTTCCTTGATATATGAATAACATCTTCGCGTAAGTATATAATAATAAAAAACGATGATGAATTTAATTTTCTCCATTTTGCAAATCACTTCTTTTAGTGTATCGTAAATTTATTGAGTCGGTCAGTATGTTTATTTAAAAACAAATGTGATAATCACACTGTACGTTATGCATGTGTACTCAATTTTTTTTTAAAAGGCTATCACGAATAAGGTCGCCTTAAATGACCCGTATGATTCCAGAAGTGTTTTGTTTTGTCTTACTATAAAATTAATACCATATTTTTGAAAGTTGTTCAAGATAAGGATAACTTCTATAATCGGCGTGTTTATGCACCCTTTATTTTCAATAGATTATGTTTTGATCATAGGCCCGTCGTGCAACGAAGAAATGAAAATATTGAAATATTCAATATTTTGAATAAATGAAAATATTGAAATATAATAAATGAAAATATTGAAATATTCAATATTGTAAATAAATGAAAATATTGAAATATTCAATATTGTAAATAAATGAAAATATTGAAATATTCAATATTTTCGTATCTTCGTTGCAACTTTAAATATATTTTTTTGTGTAGTTGAATCAGCGTAAGGAACGTGTCAGTAGACGCATTATAATATATTAAAAAACACCCTGTAATAAAAATTTGTATAGAAAAATATCAATTACATACTTCTCGTGCATAAATAGATAAAGCTCGTGATTACATAAATACTAAACAGAACTAGAAATATGTCAATTGACAATTACATTTTAACAAAGCGATAGCTTATACAACTATAGACTCTTGGAATAGCATTACCATTCATGTTTTATAGTACTTTATTAAAATGGTCTCTCTTTTTTTCGTTATAATTAATTAAAATATTTTTTATTTTGCTATTTTTGAAGTGTTATTCCACACTTAGGAAAAAAAAATACTTAATTTAAAAACGTATAAAACTTTGAACGAAGCAGGATTTGAACCCGCGCCTCTTGGAAACCGTCCAAGCGTCTTTGGGTAATAGAATTTTCTAAAAATCTCCCTACAGAGATGCTAAAAACAAATAAGTTGTAACAAGCGTATAAGAATTTCGACGTAGCTTGGTGAGAACGAATGGCTTAGTTGGTCAGAGCGCTTGGACGGTTTCCAAGAGGGTTCGCGCGGGTTCAAATACTTCTTTGTTCAAATTTTTATACGTTTTTAAATTTAATATTTAAAATACTTCTCTTTTAAATTTATTTAGTCAACAAATATAAGGAAAAATCGTATTTAATTTAATGATAGAACTTTGCGAATTATAACTTAAAGATATACTTTCATTACTAAGCTAGTACCTACGGAAAGTTAAAGAATAAATTACTTCACGTAGTGTTAAGACATTTTGCTGACTTTCTGCCCTACATTCGAACTGTGTATTAGTATGGCCGCTCTGTCTCACTCAGACAGAGCGGCCATACTTCTACAAGAGCTAATATATCAAAAAAGTAGTTTTAAAGGAAATCATTTTAACCGCATTTATCGAATATTGATATTTATATATTTTTGGGAACCCGAAGTTTCGATCACTTTACAGTAAGTAGTCCGTGGTCACGGACGTTTCATAAAAGATGTTTAACAATCACGAAAATCAAAGATATTAAAAACCAATTGTTGTAATTATTAAAATATATAATTTTAAATTTAATAAAGTCAGGCTCAACGCCACTGCGATACGACAGCCTGAAAATTGTTTAGTAAATCATCAAATAACCGACTAAGTGGAACGAAGGATTCCGTACCATCACTAAAGATGCCAAAAATAATATGTTTACTGTATGGCTGCACTTTTTTTTTTCTGTTCTTAGTGTCAACCATATATAGCGTCAACTATATATAAAATAATTGTAACTGTTACGTTTCATAAGATACAAACTGATGATAGACAGACATACGTAGATAGACCTTTACGTACCTTTTAGTCCTATGGACCGCCAAAAAGACAAATAAAATTTCTATATATATCTTTATTAGGAATTGCAAAAGCTTCCACAATTTCTTTCTCGAGGAGCAATAAGCTGGCCGAGGTCGAGGGCCAGAATATTGCGGCGTAATACCAACTATCAACTTTTATCGCCGCCCCGCTGGTTACATGTAAACAACTACTACAACACCTAAAGTTTATTATGAGTGAGTTCAATGACTTTTACAGTTTAGTTTAAATAATATTGTTTTCTTTTAGTATTTCATCTTGTAATCTGGAATCGAGGCGTAGTGGCACAGTGTGTGATTACGCGATTATTTTGGGTTCCATTCCATTTATGGTAATAAAGTGTCTGAACACCAGGTTCTCAGGTTCCCTCTGCTTACCCTGGTATGACGTACAGCGAGAAGCTTATAGTTATTTATACTACGTTACTAAGCTTAGCTGTATAACATACTTACTATTCTACCGGAGCCATTTTTTTTTATAAAATAAAATATAGAATCCGGTAGCTTAGTAAATATGTTACAATAAAGATAATATTATCTGTAACTTTTAGTAAAATGAAGTTTCTATTACTTTAAAATATTGTTTGGCAATATTTATAGAATTGCCGTATTCAATTAGCTCTTTTCAATCATGGACGCAATATGGGGTGCTATAAGTTCAATCTCTCCGTGTCTCTCCGTCTATTGTACCGTACACCAGTTAGTTATTTTTATGGGGTTTTATTCGTTGTTTATTTTTGCTGTTTTATTACCTTGTTCATCGCGGTAGTTCTTAGCTATGGTTTTTAGAAAATCTGATTAAATAATAGTTAAAAATCTATAGAGATGAGATTTTTTAACACCGGTTTTTTTTAGTTTTTTTTTAATGTACAAGCTCCTTTATGTGTGTCTCCATACAACGTAAGATTAGCGAAGTGATTAGTGCTTCACTGACACGCTCCAAATTCTATAATACTCTTTTTTTTTTTTATGGATAAGACACGGCAAACGAGCGTGCGGGTCACCTGATGGTAAGTGATCACCGCCGCCCACGGCCCCATGTAGCACTAAAGGAGCTACAGGAGCGTTGCCGGTCTGTAAGGTGAA
>DWMZ01004176.1:0-11970 GCA_018249855.1 Eueides tales michaeli
TTGTTACTAATGCTTAGCTAGTAAATGAAAACAATTTTTATTTCCATAGTTGGAGTCGTGCCTACCGTAGAGTAAGATACTATATTGCTGTGCTACATTAGATAGAATATGGTAAACATCGTGGTTTGTGATATCTTTGGTTAAGTAGAAAAATAGCATAATTCAAAAACGCGGATTCACAGGCGTGTGACTGTAACGCGACAGGTTGTGCGTTCGATCCCCACTCGAAGAAATTAAATATTTTATATTTTCAATTTTAATATTTTATTTTTTCATTTCTTCGCTCTGGTAACAACAAATCGCGGCATTTAGTCGCTCACTACACAATGTCTCAAATTCGGCGAAAAGTGTGGAACGGAATAGTGTCTTGACAGTATGTTCCTAAATTCCCTCTGCCTAGCCCGCCATGTGCGGGATACGGCGTGTTACAAGTTGAGTGAAAATAAAGAGCTTATCAAAATCATTTTTTATGTGCGGAATTCATCGTGAAGCTAAGCTTTTATCAAATAGAAAAGTGGCACAATTAAAAACCACAAGTTTTGTATTTTCTTTGCTGTTAAAGATGTAATTTCATATTTTTTTAAAGATTATTTCAAATAAAAGAATGTTGATTGTAGTTTAAGTTAATTTTCGATATTGTCGCACAATTGTGCCTCTGCGCCACGACAGGCCTATGCAATATTTATTATTTATAAATATATATAACGGAACGGAGTGTCCTTACACTAGGTTCCCAAGTTCCCTCTGCCTGCCCTGCCCTGTGCGGGATACAGCGTGAAGCTGGGTGAATATAAATATGGTGAACGTAGAATGTATTAAGATATTGAAAATAAATGAATTTACTTCAAATGAAAGGAAGGTTTCTTACACGAAGAAGGTTGTACGGTAAAGAACAGATTATATTACTCAATATGAAAATGCATATAATAAAAAGAAGATCTAGTTATAGATTGCCTTCACCTATAACAAAAAAAAAAATATCAAAATAAATATATACATTATGTACATAACACACAGGATGGGTAATAAAAAATATATAGCACAAAGGTGTTATTCTACAATTTAATATTGTTATATCTAATATATTTACATAAAAATTTACATAAAGGACTAAACACAAACATTAACAAACATTGAACATTAAGGGGATGGGGAACTTTGTGGGGAAGGACATCATATAGGGGATGGATTAACTTGGGACATGTAAAAAGGATGTGAGAAGGAGAACCGTCGTCCAGGCCACATTAACACAGTACGTGGTCCCTGACCTTGATCTTAGCAATATGTACACGTGTACATGCATGTCCAAGACGCAAGCGACAAATGGTCGATATTATCCTCCGTTCAATAAATTTTAAGGACTAAGTATCTTCACTACACCCGACGCTAAATTTACTATGACAAATCTTCTATATATGTGACATAACAGCGTAAACGTTAATAAAATTGAAAATAATAAAAAAAAACAAATTATTAATATAAGTAACGAAATACATTTAAGTATATGTATATTAATATATATTTACGATATGAACCCACAGCTTCCGGTTCAAGTTAATGTTAATATTGCACTATCAGGCCGTCGTGGCGCAACGACACGAAGAGTGACTGTCAACGCGACGTTTATAGATTCTATTACAATTAGATAAAAGAGAGAGAAAAGAGAAAAAAGAGAGAGAAAATAATTATTCAATATTTTCATCGTTTTCACTCTGTTGATGCGACCAAAGACGGTGTTGAGCACCGCCAATTGACAGGTAACTCTTCGGAAACTACACTAAGTTCCCTCTTCTTATATGAAGTATAGCTTGTAGTATAAAAAATTAAGTGGGGAAGTACCTATTTTCCATTTCAGAATAAATGGATATTAAAACATAAGTAGAGAACGGAACGTCTTAACACTAAGTCACCAACTTACCTCTGCCTACCCTGCTATGTGCGGGATACAGCGTGTTACAAGTTGAGTGAAAATAAAGAGCTTATCAAAATCAAAATTTTTTATCGATACCAGAAGTCAAAAAAAAAAAATATTTAGGTAACTTTTATTACTACAGTGCTATAATTCTAATTAATTATATGTTCCAAGCACACAGAAACAGCGTGAGGCGCCGTTCAATAATAATTGTCTCCAATTTCGTAACTACATTGAGCCAATTTACTAAATTAGTTATATATTCTTAATAGAGTAGTAGTAGTGTCTTGCTAAACTCGTTCTGATGTACAAGACAACGCGCGGCGTTGAGTTCCGTCGCTCAACACACAATGCCTCAAATTCGGCGGAAAGTTTGAAACGGAAGTGGAACGGAGTGTCTTAACACTAAGTTCCCATGTTCCCTCTGCCTACCCTGCCTATTCTGCATATTCTCCAATTAATTGCATAAAGAACGTGGGCACCTACTAGAATTGAGGCAATTTTGTTTCCATTAAAACACTTGACTAAAATAATGGAACGCTACAACGAACGACTACAGAAATTTTGAGACATTGAGGGGTGTGTCCACTTTATAAATTAGAGGAACAGATTTTTTAAGGGTAACATATAACAGATATCTTTGTATTGTACTGACTTTAAAAGTCTGTAAATGAAAGGAGACCAACGGAGGGAGCCTGAGCTTCTTGTTAAATCGCCTCCTCCTGGTATCAATGTCTAGATATATTTAATAAATCTTAAGCTTTCATTTAAAAATTTTTAGAGAATTTCACATATTCATTGTTTCAAAAAGATCAAAAATCGAAAAATTATGAGATATTAAAATATACAGAGCATTTTCTAAAAATGTTGAAATTGCCAAAAAAAAAAGTTATTACCAACCTTCAAGGAACAAAAGCAATATTTTCAACAAAACAAGACTGAGAATGAAAAAATTATGAGCACGCCACAAAGTTTTCACAGAGTTCTTTAAACTGATTTCGCGAAGACATCAAAACTTTGGCTCGAGACGATTATTTTTTGTGAATGTTTAATGAATTCTATTATACTATTGTTAACATAACGCCACGCTGTGTATAGTTTCAGACCAAGAAAATTAAAATTTAAAATATATTTCTTTCTTTTCGAGTGTTAATCGAACAAACACTGTTCTACTGCACTACAATGGCAGCCCGATGCAGCTTAACTGCATATATAAATCACCGACGTCAGTAAAGAACTTGTAATATATGAAAAAAATCGTGAAAATTATTACTTTATCGAAAAACTAGTGTTAAGACACTCTGTTCTATAAAGATACTTCTATTTCTAACTTTGTGCGATTGATGTTGTACGAAATTGAACGACGCTTGTTTCCAGAGCGAAGACACAAAAATGTTAAATATTTCATTTCCTCGTGTAGATATCAAGCCCACATCCTGCCCCATGACAAGCATCTTGTCTAGTATTACAATGGCAATTGGGTTAAGTACTATCTACTGTAAAAAAAATACTTTCGTATAGTTCAAAGGTTGCACTGATACCGATATTATTGCTAAATAATTCACTAAAATATATGAGTTAAACATATGCTGTTATCACTCAGCTCGATTTATCATGTAAGTTCAAGGCAAAACATAAATTTTATATGTATATGTATATATATATATATATACACATATATATATATATATATATATATATATATATATATATATATATATATATATATATATATATATATATATATATATATATATATATATATATATAATTTAAAATACATTATGTCGTTAAATTCTCATATTAATAATAATAGAGATAATAACGACATAATGTATTTTAAATTATATATATATATATATATATATATATATATATATATATATATATATATATATATATATATATATATATATATATATATATATATATATATATATATATATAATTTAAAATACATTATGTCGTTATTATCTCTATTATTATTAATATGAGAATTTTAAAATGAAATGCCCAAAATAAATGTGGAAATATTTTTTACTACAATCAGAGGCTTTCTCATTAGTTTGACACAGAATTTTTTCAGCAAAAATTTTGCTCACGTCAATTTTTTGTAGCCTCACGCTTCCCACACACAAGGGGGTAAAAAGAGGGAATTAGTGTTCCCTCTTTTTACCCAAAATGTATTCTTCACGAAAATTTTATTTTCTCCACTTTCCGAATTCAATAGATATTGCGTTTTGAGTAGCAGAAGTTAACGCCGTGCTTTACCGCATTACCAGAGTCAGGAAATGAAAATATCGAATACTAATTTCAAAAAACGAATTAATTTATTAAATTTCAATTAATTCAGTTAAAAGTTTTAATATTTTAATTTTGTATTATTATCGTGCTTTATGAATGTCATATTTATGAAATTTTATACTAAATTAAATTTTATAAAACTTTATGAAGAACGACTGTTATATACGGAACAAAGCGATACTTTAGTTTTGATTATTCTCTATTTGCATGTTACAACTTCTTGAAATTAATTTTCTAGTAAATATATTAAAAATATAATTTTGATCGTCGTCTGTATATGGAAGAAATTTTTGTACCGACTATCTATCTCAGAAATATTTCAACTGATTTAAATGCAGTTTTCACTATTGTATTCAGTTTCTTCACTTCAATTAAGAAAACTTCATAGAGAAATAAGAAAATAACATTTTTTTTTATTTCGTTACCTTTTAAGATTTCGCTGTTAACATACTTTGCTCTTTAAAATGAGAAGGTTATTATAATCAAGAGTAATTCATATTAATAAATAAGTAATAATGTAGTTAGAGCGGGCGAAACCACGAGCGGGTCGCTAGTATAGCTAATTTTTAATATAAAATATTATTAACAATATTTCTATAAATATAGTTTTTTTTTTTAGATTTCGCTGATATTTACGAAATAAGAATAGTTTATAAGAAAAATATTATAAAACTATTCAATTTTAAATTCAATAAGTTTATATTCAATTATATAAAAAAAACAATTTCTTTCTTATTATTAAGGTAAAATTAAAAAAATAAATAGTTACTTACCGATTTTTAAAATACGTAAGTATAACACACTAAAGTAACTACACTATGTACGGAACGAGCGATCAAGTCCAGCTCTCGCACGATACTGAAGTCTTATACTGATAGAGAACAATCATATAGAGTAAAAAGCTTACCTTGCTACACTTTGCGTGTTTCAGCTTACCTTCACGCTGTATCCCGCAGAGTTAAACAAGTGTTAAGTCACTTTGATTCTTATTCTCTCTTTAATTTTAATTTGTTGCGGAACTTAGTTACGCGCTTTGTCTTGGTAAAGCGAAGAATTTCTATTGAATATATGTTTATATATTTACACTTAAATTAATACTGACACTCGTACAGATCATATTTTTAAATAAACAAAAAAAAATAATTACTTTGTACATTTTTAATCTTTTAATTTCAAAATTCGTTTTAACTGTATTTAAAAAAATATTTTTATTATTTAGTGACATATTTTAAACACCGTCAGTTTAGAAATTGTAAACTCTTTAAAAAAAATGACGTGTGATTCAGATTCATATAAGTGTGATTTTGATACAACCTAAGTATCGTTTTTTATTTTTACTATTTAACAAGCGTATAAGAATTTCGACGTAGCTTGATAAGAGCGTATGGCTTAGTTAGTCAAAGCGCTTGGACGATTTCCGAGAGGAGCGGTTTCAAATCCTGCTACGTTCAAATTTTTATACGCTTTTAAATTTAGTGTAACGTATCGTTCTTTTTATAAACCCCCGATGCTAAAGGAGTGTGATTAGTTTGACCTGATAGTCTATCTGAAGGACTGTTTGTGTTAGTGTATGTATTTGTGTGTCTGTTTGTAGCACCATAGCTCCTAAATTAATGATTGCAGTGCGGTTTTCTTGATGAAAACGCCCGTACATTTCATTTGTCGAAGTCGCTTTAAGGTATACCTTATGAAAATCGAATTAACAATTAAAGACCTATTAGAATTTTGCAAGCATGTGCCTGTAACCGACAGGTTCTGGGTTCGTCCCTGGTCGAGGAAATAAAATATTTAATATTTTCAATTTAAATATTTAATGTTTCATTTCTTCGCTCTGGTAATAAGGCAAATCGCGGCGTTGAGTTCCGCCACTCAACAAGCAATGTCTAAAATGCTGCGGAAAGTGGGGAGCGGAAGTGGAACAGAGTGTCTTAACACTAGGTTCCTGAATTCCCTCTGCCTACCCTGCCTCATATAGGATACAGCGTGAAGCTAATGTAGAATTTTGCTAAGATAAAGTAGTAATTTTTTCTGTCGAAATTTTTTTGATATTTAATTTTGTTTTAATATATCTGTTTAGAGTAATATTTAAATATATTAATATCACATATATATTAAAAAACACTATTCTTGTCAAACTTTAACAAAATATATAAACCATTTTCAATTAAATAATACAGCAAATAGCATTGCGATGCAAATCAAAATATCGAGAGATAAAATTTCAATTAGTTTTAAAGTAATTTTGGTGCATTCAGCGAAACTAAGCATCAATACAATTGACAGTTTTGTACGGTTAGAGCCAACTTTGTATTAATAACATATATTTTTTAAGGCATGTCGCGGCGCAGTGGCACAAGCGTGTGGCTGTAACCGACAGGTTCTAGGTTCAATCCCCAGTCGAAGAAATGAAATATTTCATATTTTCAATTAAAATATTTAATATTTAATTTCTTCGCTCTGGTAATAAGGCAAAGCGCGGCGTTGAGTTCCGCCACTCAACACGCTATGCCTCAAATTTGACAGTAAGTGGGGAAAGGAAGTGGAACGGAGTGTTAACACTAGGTTCCCGAGTTTTCTCTGCCTACCCTGCCTTGTGCGGGATACAGCGTGAAGCTAATAAAAACATATATTTTTCCAGCTTTACGCTGTATAACAATAGATGTATAAGAATACATGGAGAGAACCTAAAAACCTAGTGTTAAGGCACTCCGTTCTCAAAAAGACACTTCCATACCTTACTTTCACCTGAATAAGAAAACTTTGTGTTGATTGGTGAAACTCAAATCAAGCTTTGCCGTGTTACCAAAGCAAAGAAATGAAAATATCACATGATTCATTTCTTTACGTGGAAATTGAACCCATGACCTATGCTTTTCAGTCGCATACAATCCCAATTTTAAATTTAGCCATACAATTGTTAAATACGTATGAAATTAAAAAAAAGACATTAGTAAATCATTGTTACATGTACTGGTACATACTTTTTATTTGACATAGGTCGGGTGAAGTAAGCCTTGGACCCTCATCTGAGGGGCTCTGGAAAAATCTGTTTCATTAAAGCTTAAGAACATTGAAAGCTTTTTGGAAAGTTTCAATTTGTGCTTTACTTGTTAGCGAGTGCACCTCTTTTTTTAGACTTTTAGTATGTAAGTTATATTCTTTTGTTACATTTTTTTTTTGTATTTTTATAATGTCATACTTTACACGGCGTTGAGTTTCGCCACTCATCACATTTTAATATCTTCATTCTCTATTCTGCATATTTACATGTTTTCATATTTAACGCTATATTGATAAAATGTAACAATTAACATTTTAAACTCCTTGCTCATCTACTTAACACGCAATCTCTCTCTCTCTCACAAAATTCTACGAAAAGTTTGGAACGGAAGTCTTTTAATAAAAAAAAGAGTATTTTAACAATAGGTTCCCAAGTTCCCTCTAAATAACCTGCTCCAGGATAAAACAGGAAACTAAAAAAAAGACGTTTAATACTAAATAATCGTCTCTACACACAGCATCTGTATGTAACATTCATCTTAGCAACATTTAATTTCCTGTACTCCAGTAGTTCTGGACTGCAGCTTATATAACATTTTATATACCTGTCTAACTAACCTACTTGATACGTTTATTTATTAATAGCGATCCACATACGGCTTTGCCTTCTTAAACTTTATTATTATAATTAACCAAGTTATACACAATATATACACATAAATTACAAATGCGGCGTTGGTTTCCGCCAATCACTGCATATTGTCTTATTTGGAAATTTCGCGGAAAATGTGGAATGGAAAGGAGTGTATTTAGCATTAGATTCACAAATTCCCTCCGCCAAGCCACTTTCTCATATAAGGGATTCAGTATGAAGCTTAAAAAGAATAAGAAAATTATTCAGATATATGTACATATAAACTATTAAAATATCTACCTAAAACAATTGTACAATAAAGTATACATAGGGTATTAGTGAATATAATAAGATCGTAAAAAACTCGCTCGAATACTTTAATTTTAAGTGAAAAGAATTTGTTAAAATTGTGTAAAAATAATATATATTTTTTTATGATAGTTAATAAAAGTGGGTCAATAATACCACTTTCTTGTTTTGGTTAATGAGAGGTAACACGCGGCGTTGTATATCGCCACTTGGCACACACTCAAGAGTTCGGCGGAAAGTGGTGCATGAAAGTGTCTTTGGAGCACTTATGGTAATAGGTTCCCAAGTTCCCTCAGCCTACCCTGCTTTTTGAAGAATACAGCGTAAAGCTATACTAAACCAAATTAAAAAAAAACAAACTGTATTTTTATATCGGCCATGGCGTTTCCCACTGTTCCTAAGGCAATTAATCGTACAGCAACATATAAATCTATCAAAGTTGTCCAGATGACTTTCCATTCTATAGATTTATCGCACTACCTTCGTATCTTTTAAATAACAAGCATGTGGAGGATTAACGTCGTGAAGTAAATAAAATGAAACGTTAAATATTTAAATTGAAAATATTAAATATTTCATTTCCTCGACTGGGGATCGAACCCAGGACCTGTCGGTTACAGTCACACGCTTGTGCCGCTGCGCCACGATAGGCCTCATTTTTTCACTCTGGTAATAAGGCAAAGCGCGGCGTTGAGTTGCGCCACTCAACACGCAATGCCTCAAATTCGGCGGAAAGTGGGGAACGGAAGTGCAACTGAGTATCTTAACACTAGGTTCCCGGGTTCTTTCCCGGGTTATTCAATGTAGCATCTGCTACATTAATATCAATTGTAACTAATAAAATTCTTAAAGCTTAACGACGTTTGGCTATTTCGAACATTTTATGATTATAGACAATGGCTTCGTCCGCTGGAACTATGTGAATATTTTTTTTATTATAGAAAAACTCTAAACTGTTGAATTTATAGTCAGTGAGATATTCATTTGAAGACCTTCAAAGAGCTCGTCCACCTCCACCTTAAAGGTTGCTAACGCACCTGTAGCTCCCCTGGTATAACACGGGGCCGCGGGCAGCGGTGATCACTCACCATCAGGTGATCCGTGCGCTCATTTGCCTTGTCTTTTTCAATTGAAGGCGTTCATCATTTGAAGGCGTGAAAGGTGAAACTTAAATAAGAATAAGTCCACCAAAAAATATTTTTCAAGTTTTCTAAATAATAAGTATCCTATATAATTTTCAAGAGGCGCAGGTTCAAATCCTGCTTTGTCCAAATTTTTATACGTTTTTAAATTTTGTAATATATAAATAAGTCCAGAAGACATGGCGCAGGAGCAAAATCGTGTTACTGAACACGACGGTTTATGGGTCAGTGATAATTAAAAAACGAATCAAACCTTTTGTTTATAGTGCATTTACCTCTTGTTAAGACACTATCAAACATAACATTGTCTCGCCATTTTATACAAGCGGCGTTGAGTTCCGCCACATTAAAGAACACAAAAATTGCTCTTACTGCTCTCTTTTAAGCCAAATACAGCGTAATGCTAAAGAAACATAAAATACTAGCTTTGATAAGAAATAGGTACATATTTTATTTCATCGAATTTCCAATATCTCAGAATACTCCCCAGGCACAGTGACTACTGCTTTATTTATAGGGTGGATCATATGGTTTGACATTTTAAGGTAACGAGCTACTTGATACTTTAGACTCAGTAGTAATATATACCTACATATGCGGAAATACGTATGGAGAACGGAACGGAGAGTTTTAACAATTGGTTCTCCCTCCTATTCCCTCTGGTTACTCTTCTATATGCGGGATGCAGCGTGAAGCTCAAAAAAAAGGTACAAAAATATTCTAAAAAATTAACTAACGATTTATGATAAAATTCTACAACATTAAATTCTCTAACCGCAAGCGTCTCGCCTCTGTCTTATTTGTTTCACTGGATAATTAGAAATTACACAAAAAATAATAAATTGAACATTTTTTTGAAGAAACGCCATTAAGTACGTTTCAGACTAACGACACAGATGTGCAGCGGTACAATTTGTCACAACAAAAAACAATAATTGTAGGTTCGATATTCCATCAGGAAAATGATCAATTTAAGATTTGTAAGTAAATCTGAGGCCTGTCGTGGCGCAGCGGCACAAGCGTGTGGCTGTAACCGACAGGTTCTGGGATCGATTCCCAGTCGAGGAAATGAAATATTTAATATTTAATGTTTCATTTCTTAGCTCTGGTAATAAGGCAAAGCGCGGCGTTGAGTTCCGTCACTCAACATGCAATACCTCAAATTCGGCGGAAAGTGGGGAACAGAAGTGGAACGGAGTGTATTTACACTAGGTTTCCGGGTTCCCTCTGCCTACTCTGCCTTGTGCGGGATACAGCGTGAAGCTAAAAAAAAAGTAAATCTCATCACAATATTAATAAATATAAGTAATAATTAAATTATATAGTCGTAATTTCCATTAATTTAATATTAAATAAATTGGTTTGCTTGAAGGCTATTGTGGCGCAGAGAGAACCTTACTCAAGGAAATGAAATTGACTTAAATTAGCGTTGAGCTCCGCCACTCAAGACGCAATGTCTCAAATTCGATACGAAGTGGGCAATGGATGGAGTGTCTTAACATTATTCCTCTGCCTACCCTGTCATGTGCGGCATACAGAGTATAGATAAAAAAAATGATAACATTAATATGACAGTGAAATATTTATGGAAACATTGGACGCAAAAGGCGGAATTCAAAGAAGTAAAAATAATACATTTCAAAATCGAACCTTTACCTTGTGAAATTCAGAATAAAGTACAGTAATATTTTTTTTTTCCCCAAGATAGCGATCACGACATGCTGTGGTTCTTCGCTCTGATAATAAGACAAAGTGCAGCGTTAAGTTCCGCCACTGAACAGCGTTGAGTTTCGCAATAAAATTCGTAACGAATTGGAGTATCTTAATTAACCGTAGTTTCTTAACTTCCCTCTATAGACTCTACCATGTACAGCGTGAACCTGAAAAAAATAAAGAAATGACTAGTATGTAGTGCGCCTTATGTGCTCGCCCATCTGCTTCAAGCGAATTTTTATTCACTTCAAATGGATTTCTCTGGGCTGTTTAAATAGGAAATTCTTCAATATATATGTAATACTTAATACAATATTCTTCATACAAAAAGAATATAATTGTTTCTACAGATTAATAATTTAACGGCACTAGTAAAATGATATGGTCTCATTTTACTTGTAATATAATACACATATGGACTGAAGACAGATTTTAAATAATTATTATAAGAAAGGTCAAAGGTATATGAAAAGTCAAAAAGGTCTGTCGTGGCGCAGGAGTACAAGTGTGAGACTGTAAACACGGTAAGTTTTAAGTTCGATCCCGACTCGAGAAAATTAAATAATTACTTTTTTTTATTTCCTTGCTCCAATAATAAGAAAAAGCGCATCCATACACGTAATACATAAAGAATTTGAAGAAAAGTTGGATATTGACGTGTCGTAATAGAAACGGAGTGTTTTTACTTGAGGTTCCCAAGGTTCCCTACAGAGTAGACAGAGTCAACCTGGGACACTCCGTTCATATTATAATACTTACAATTAAATCTCTATGTGCCTACCATACCTTAGTATGTTGTATGTCAAAAAACTCTGAACAATTTTTAAGCAAGCGTTTTTTAACTTTTTACAAAAGAAACGAATGTAAAGCTCAGAAGAATGTCAAAAAGCTCTTAACGTACATTAGCACTTTGTTCACACTTGCAGCTTAATTAGAGGTTATTATGAAATCTTAAG
>DWMZ01004177.1:0-11969 GCA_018249855.1 Eueides tales michaeli
CCCCTGCGACCCGGCAGACCTTGACCGAGCTCAGCTGATAGCACGCCGGCTGGTATGAACATACATATGTACGTATGAATGTATGTAGACTGAACAACAGTTTCCTTGTGTGGATTTATTTTTTCATTAAATTTTTGAAATGTAGTGGTTATTTTTTCATGAAATTTTTGAAAATTATATATGATAACTCTAATTGGAAGTTTTTTTGTGAGACTAAATGAGCAATTATTTTGAATTAACTTAATTTGGCGTGTAAAATTTAATTAAAAACCAGGAAGACAAATAATTACATAAGACACTTGTGAGTTAAACATTTTTATAATAATTGTATTTATAATGGTGACATTGTAGTACTTCTGTAGGTAATAAATGTAGATGACAATAGTGAAATATTTTATTTTTTGTATATATTACATACAAGGGATATAAATCTCAAAATAAGCTACTACAACTTGCTTAAATATAATTAAAGAAAAAACTACTACTTAAAAAGAACACGTATAAAAATTAAAACGTGGCGGGATATGAACCCCCGCTTCTTAGAAATCTAGTCTAGAGGCGTAGGTTCAAATACCGCTTAGTTCAATTTTTATACATTTTCTAAATATTTTTCTTTCATAAATGTGGATCAACGCTTTAAAAATAATAAATTTAAGTCTACTACTATTATTGTATATTGGTAAGTGCCACTCAGATTCTACGATATTTGCATTCGTAGCACGCGCTCTACACGAGGGCTTGAGATATATTTTTATTAATGTAATGTGTAGTATCAATTTGGAGCTTTTTTAAATTCCTTTATGTATATCAATTTGAAATTGCTATAATTTTCCTTATGTGAGATATGTACATTTTGAACATTAATATTCTAAGTATATATTATGAGGCCTGTCGTAGCGCACAAGCATGCGACTGCCCGGGCGACAGGTTGCGAGTTCGATCAACTGAAATATTTAATATTTTGATTTATCACTAAGTCGCGTTAAGTTGCGACACTCAACTCAACTGCCACAAGTTCACCAGAATATAGGTAATGGAAGGAAATGTCTTTACTCTAGGTTCCCAAGCCCTCTCTGCATTCGCTGCCATGTGCGTTATACAGCAAGTGCTGGATAAAATGTATTCTACGATTTGTTTATATTGTGAGTGTAAAAATTGTATTAGTTTATAACGGTAATATTAAAAATTAGTAATATATATTAATCAAATGACAGATAATCCACCATCAAGATACAGTTTTTACACTTTTTTCCGGAATTCTCAACGCTATAGGTTAAGTGGCGAAACTAAACGCCGCGCTTTTTCTACCAGAGCGGGAAATTTAAAATAATTACTATTGTTAGCATAATTTACATATATTTATGATAGTGTAAAATAAGAGTGAATAAAACCATTACAAAAACTGCACTTGTTGATTCGTCTAACAATAATTATTACATAAAATACATAAAATATATGTGGATGCGATGGCGTAAAACCCGATTTAAATTGACTAATTTCAACTTATTTTTAAGGAAAAAAACAGTTAAATTACTTGAAAAAATTTCACAACAATATTTTTATGGACACGAAAACGAATAAAGTCTGAAAGTTTCTGCGGTGACGAAATTATACTTATTGAGTTAGAAAACTTTATAGGCTCTTTTGTAATTGAGTTATTATTAAAAGAATAATTTTAGACAGTGTTATTTAGAGTGTTCCTTTTCTTGTCAGCTTAATTTTTTTGCTTTATGGGCTAGTTAGAGAAAATGAGACACCTAACGAATCTTTATGTCTACTTCGTTTTGTTAAATGTCCTCAATCTCTATATACACATCCGGAAGGTACCTATACTTGTTACATAACTTTTCTCCAGAGTTTTCAACAAATCATTCTCTCTTTTTTAGCTTCACGCTGCATATAACAAGGTAAAAAGACGTAGACTGGAAGCCCAGTGTTAAGCCACTTCCGGCTCGTATTTTGATTAAAATAATAATATTGTTTTTGAATGAGTTAACTTTCTATGACCACCAATTGATGAACAATAAAACGTGATTATTTCTATTTCTATGATTACTATAGAATCTTTTATTTCAAAGACCTATTAAGAATATACATGAAATTTTTTAACTTGTTGTTTGTGATTTTCATTATATATCTTTTGCTATATCTTTTGAATAGTGTTAATTATTATTAAATATTTAACTAGTATTAACTATATATTATATATACTTACTCACTCAATCACACAGCTTCACGCTGTGTTCTTATTACATATAAAAAGTATGATAAAAAAAAATAATTCTCATTGTCTGTCTGTGATAGAAAAAGCAAAGCATTAAGGTTTTTGGTAAGTCTATTATATATAAGACCTAGAGTGACGTGACATTCAAGTCAAAATTATCGCTACGCATAGTATTAATATAAACTTATAATTTAAATCTACATTAAATGTTTCGAAATAAACTATACGATAGTTCTTGTATTCAGAAATTCATATAGAGATTAACACACGCTCTGTACGAAGCCCTTGATAGAATCATCAAAGAGTACTTAATCTACACAGGAACGTGGTAGAAATCAATACGCAAAATCTATTTAGCTGTACTAGAAAACACATTTCAGTGTTTCATACCTAGCCTGTTATTTGCAAAGTGCATAGAAAGATTCATGAGCAATCAAAAGAGAACTTTATTTTTAATGTAGTAAAGTACAATGTAGAATGTGAATTTAATTGAGTGGGTGTATGACGTCATTGTGCGGAAAGTATAGTTAGAATATTACATATGCGTCAGCAGACTCGTTAGCTCAGTAGGTTAGAGCGCCGATATTTAAACTATACTTGACCATCGGAGGGCGGAGGTTCAAATCCTTCACGAGTCAGATAATTTTTTTTTGTTGGATTTTGTATTTCTGATTCTTATATTACATAAGTAATGTATAAGCCTTCTACCGGTTACGAATTTCGTAATTTTCACGGTTTGCTTAGCACGTTTGCAGTTCTTATTATGAATAACATTAAAATGGCACATTCTTTCACGTCTTCCAGTAGTTCTTGAAAATGTGTCATTGAAAATATTATCGTTATTTTGCAACTCTTATAAAAAAAAGAAACTGTGTTAAGAAAATTAATCGATTTATCCCATTTTCTATATGTTATCAAAGTAGATACATATTTTATTAATAATAGTTATTCAAATTAATCGTATAAATCTTGATTTAATGATTTTATATATTTTTTATTTCTTTGTTTATTTGTTACCGCTACGTTTGAGTAGATTATAAAAGGTAAAATCTCTCTTTTTCCTAAAAGAATTTCCCCAGTCTACTGCTCATGGAGTCAATATGCAAAATTTTAGTATATTGCTTTTTATAGGTTTTGGTGTGCATTATCTGTCAGTTACATTCTTACAAGAAGATCCAAGTATTAAAATTTAAATAGATTTTTTTAAGATATTGAAAATTATTAACTTTTACAAGAAGATGATAATATAAAAAATAACAAGTATTGATACTTTTATATTCTATGAACTGTATGCGTGGCGCTGTTATTGGCTTACAGTATTACATCGAGGTGTCAGGGGTAAGACGATTATGTGTTACACAACTTATGCTATCAGCCCGATTATGTAAGGATTATAAATGGCCCCATAATTATTAAAAATACGTTTGCTTTACTATATCTGCATTCTAAGAGTGGCTTAGAAAAATTCACTACGTATAATACACGACAATGTTAATAAATTTTTAAAGGCGACTTATTGTACACCCCACACGAGAAAATTAAATATATTGAAATTTTCTTGCTCTGATAAAGAGGCAAAGCGCAGCTTTGATGTTCGCCACTCAACACGCAATGCCTCGAGAATCCGACAAAAAGTGGGCAACAGTAGTGTCTTAACACTAGGTTCCCAGGTTCCCATTGTCTTCTTGTCTGTGTGTGGAATACAGAGTAAAGAAATAGCAACATTTGAATTTTAGATCATACAATAGTTGCAAGTTACAAGTGAAGCGATATACATTTTTAACATTGTAGAGGGTAATTCCACATACATTAAGGTGGCTTTGGTCACCGTTCTGTGACAAGAGATCACAGCTCTTCCACTATACACAATTTTTTACACTTATTTTTTTTACTTTATGTTTTATATATTTTAATTAATAACAATAACTATGTCGTACCTCTTAGCTTAAATCAGTTCTTTTTTACTTTCGATCGATATTGGCGTAGCTTTGTATGTGTTAATTAATTGTAAGCGGTGAATATTGATTTACTAATAGTGAATATAAATTCACTAATATTTTCTAGTTGCCCATATCTGACACTTATGCTATAGTTATAGTATATTAGTATAGTAGAAAGGGATTTTGTAATGTTTTTTCTGGTCCGCATGATTATACATGATACTCACAAAAACATATTTTTCAAGAAAAACAAAGTAAAAATTACATATAACGTTAGACAGATGACACTAAATTACACGACTTGCTTATTTCCCCTGTGTACTACATGTACTAGTCTAATGATTTAATACATATATACATATGTAGTACATATAGATTACCACTATAATGTAAGATTATGGTACAATAAAAAAATATTGTTGAAATATTTAAGTCAGGCTAAAAAATCACTGAAAAAATAAAACAATGCGGGGGAATACATTTTTAAATACGATCTTATAAATAATTCAAATATTAAAATGAATTATTATATTAAAAAAATATTTCGATCACACCTAAAAGTATAATAATTTGGTTATGAAAATTTTGTAAAAAGTTTTTGATAATTTTATTTTGCCTTGATATTAAAGTTTTCATTTCTTAAGTTTGCATAATATTTCGAAATAAATTAAAAAATTATGAACAAAAAACTATGACTCGTGAAGGATTTGAACCTCCGCCCTCCGATGGTCAAGAATTGTATAAATATCGGCGCTCTTACCTACTGAGCTAACGAGTCTCTTAACGAGTACTGTATATTCTGGATGCATTTATTACAAAATTACGTCATCCACTCTAAAGAATGACGTATTCATTCGTAATCTATGATGATATAATTAATATATCTATATTTGAAAGTGTATTTGTAAATGCAATGAGCCCTTATAAAAATCAAATTGTGTCTTTCCCTGCCTTTGCCATTTCATTTATACATCTGTATAAATGAAATGTTTCATACTTTGACATTTTCAAAGAAGGGCCACGGGGATAGTTGAATAAATAAGACCAAACCAAATATACAGATCGTAGAGGATGTAAACCTCCTGCCTCCTATGATTAAGAATTATATATACATCAGCGCTTTCATCTGCTAAACTAACGAGTCGCTTGACGAACGTTGCATATTTTAGATGCTTTTCCTGCAATATGATGTCATCGTCATCTTGTTGGAAATGATCCAGCATCCAGATTTTGCGTATTGGTTAATAATTTGTCATTACATACTTCACTTACTAGTGATTTGCACATAGAGAAATGAAACACTCACAATTGTATTTATTTTTAGATGTATTAAATATTTATTGATACTATTTTCGTACTCATATAGGTAAGGTAGAGAAAAATATGAAATATTTAAAGTCTCCGGTTCGCTAGTATACTATAGCCTTTCTAACTAAATGACAAATATTAGGTAAGTATATCTTTTTTTTTCAGCTTGACACTGTGTCCCATGGCACACCAAATAAGGCAATCCGTTGATTTCGTTGAAGCATTGCGCGTATTATACCTATTTCAAATATACATATGCTTCATATGTCCATAATATATACATATTTAAATTATATACTTTCAATCAAAAAGTACAGTAAACAAATAGTCTTTCTTATCTATTTATAAAAAGTATACATATACATAGTTGTGCTATATAATAACTTTATCTACATAGACTATACAATACAAATTATGTTTTAATAGATAAAGGCCTTTGGGCTTTGTTTTGTACATATATTAAATTAATGTTGCACAACGTTAATATGTTTTTATATTCAATATATACCTAACATATAGATGATGATTTTAATCTGCAAAGATAAATTAGAATTATTTTACACTAGCGACCCGCCCGTCCGCGGCTTCGCCCGCTTCCTATAATAACCTTATCACCTTTTAAACAATATTAATACATTGAAAACTAAAATTTCAGTTAAATAAATAAAAAATAGCACTTTCGTTAAATCTAATATTTTAAATTAATGTAATTTTTTATTCATTAACTGATTTAAATACAAACACTTAATGTTTAGGAAAAGCTCCCAAAATATTTTAGTGAAAACGACATTTAAATCTGGTTATCCATTTCTAAGTTTAGCGCGTACGTTTGCGCAGACAAACAGACAAAAAATTAAAAAAACACTATTTAGGTCCTATTACATTAATAAACGTCCCCAATAAGTTTCTTTTTATTTATCCTCCATGTACAGAAAGGGAACGGTTACAGATTTATTATAAGTATAGATTAATAAAATAAATGCAACATACTACCATGTTCGACAGTACACACTTTTGTATCAATGACGTTGCTGGGGCAACGAGTGTCAATGAGTATTATGTAAATAAATCAACATGAAGCTTTATACGTACCATGTTATAAATTTTAAAGTTTATATAAAACTAATTTTCGCTAAAAAAACGCTTTTTATTACAATTAAAGCTTACCGTACGGTATGAATGTGGAAAAGACCCTGAAAATCACCGTTTGTCTTATTATGATAAGACGTTTTAATTACATTTTAATTTTGATAAATGTGTGGTATTATTGAGGCATGTCGTGGCGCAGGGGCAAAAGCGTGCTACAGTAAAAGCGACAGGTTGAGGGTTCGATACTCACTCGAGAAACTAAAATATTTAATATTTCCATTTCTTCACCCTGGTAACAAGGCAAAGCGCAGCGTTGAGCTCCGCCAATCACAAGCAACACCTTAATTTAGACGGAAAATAGGGAACGTAACGGAGTGTAGTTAAAGGTAAGTTCCTAATTTCCATCTGCGTACTCTGCCGTATGCGGGATACAGCGTGAAAATAAAAAAAAAATTGTAATGTGGATGAACATTTAGTATTACTTATTAAGCTATATATGTAATGTATAATAAGTTGTTTTAGCTACACTATTAAAATGAAAAGCACAGCTAGCGTGAATAAATAATTGACATTTCTAGAGTAACTTAAAACTCATTTATTTTAATGAGTTGAAAAAAAAATTGACAAGTTAACGCTTGTAAACTAATATCGTCTCGGCATTCAGTTCGACGACTCAATAAGCAATTCAAATTCGGCGGAAAATGGTGAAGAGAAATGTCTTAATGGAAATACACTGTGAGTATGAGTCCCAAAATCCCCTCTGCTTACCTTACCATGTGCGGAATACAGCGTAAAGCTCATAATAATTCTCTTTTTTGTTTCACACTATGTCCCGCGTATAGCATAACAGTTAAAGATCAAATAATATTAATGATAGATTCAAATTCAAAATTTTGTTACAAAATGAAAACTTACAAGCTTTATTTTTCAAAGTCAAACCAGTTACCACCGGTTCACTTAAGTAACTGTCTCAGACCTGAGAAGAACCGGCGCAAGAAACTTTTTTTGTTTCTCAAATCAATTATCTTATATTAAATCATAATAATAATAAAAATAACAAAAATAATCATAACCCCCCACGGGAGTTGACCTTGTCGTGATGGTGGGCCTTACGGAGAGGAGATATTTTTAAAACAGGCGCCAATATCCAGCCTTTAATTTTATAATTACCAAATATAAGAATGCCAATACCAACTAGGGTTAGAAAAAAATACTTAGTGTTCATAGAATAATAGAAATTAAAGAAGAAGTTAAAGTAATGTTAAAATATCATAATAATTTAAAAGCAGTAGACAATCAAGAAACAGCCGCGGAACGTAAGAAATGGAGTGATGATATTAATGAATTTTATTATAAGATGCAATTATAAGATGCTATTATAGGATAACAAATTTACAAAAAATGTAACTGGATACTGGACTCGACTTCATAAAGGAATCGTAGAGAAATTTCCACATTTAGCTGATGTTTCAGTTCAACGTATAGCTGACCAGCGTAGAGCTATAATCTATAATAAATTAATAAATCCAGAATGACTCACAGAATTGAAATATGAAGCACTCAATAAATAATCAAAACTTAACAGATAATTACAATGTATCGAAGTCAATGTCCCCACCATTAACAGAAATAATACTAGGCAATTTTTTTTTAACCCAATAAATAACGACACAAATGAAACCCTAACAATTTCAAAACTATCGTCTCTTCAAATATTTTGTGCAAATAATATAGCAACAAATAATTTATCACAGCAATCTCATATAAAATATCAGCTAACTGAGGAAGCAAAAAACCAATATATGTTCTTTATTTTCTAAAACATACAAAGATTTCTCAAACAATAATAAATAATAAAAAATTTATAGCCACAATTCATTATATTGATTCAGTAGTACTACCTAAGTATCTTATTTCTGAAAGCGACTTTGCAACACTTCACACAATTATATATTGCGCAGCAATGACAGCTGCGTTACTGAATGGACCCAAAATATCACATGATCAAAATAAAAATAGTACAACACCAAGAATTCCAAAATGGCAAAAAAGATTGGAGAGTGGAATAGAGGAATTAAGAGTTAAAATAGGTAGACTTGCCGATTACATTAAAGGAAATAGAAGCCAGACATTGCAAAATCATATTAATAAAATAAAACTAAACCATAAAATACATGCACAATACGAGGCGGAAAATTCGACACTCTCAGAGTTTTTAGATGCATTGAAACAAAAACTTATGGCACTAGCGAACCGCCTACGGCGATATAAGCAAACAACCTTAAGAAAAACACAAAATAAATTGTTAAATATAAATGAAAAATTATTCTACCGCAATTTGAATCAGACATCTAATAATTAGATAATGAATTAACACCGCTTAACCTACGCAGTCGATCGGAACAGCCAAACGAAATTTTACAACCACAACAAAAGCTGGTGACATGGTTGTCAAAATCCCTTCACAGACGTGACTTGCTTAGCCCCATCGTCAACAAGATAGCGTCGAACGCCTGGCTGAATATAGGAGAACTATTTCCTGAAACGGAAGTTTTTATGCTAGCTATACAAGATGAAATTATTGAAACTAAAAATTATAAAAAACATTTTATACACGATACACAAATAGATCTCTGCAGACATTGTCATTGTGCTAGCGAAAAAACTATACAGCATATTACCGAAGCTTTTAATTCTATAACACAAACAGACTATAAACATCAACACGATCAGGTTGCATGCATCATTCACCAATATTTAGCAAAAAAGTTTAGTCTAATAAAGGAAACATTGCCATATTAAAATACAAACCTCGGGCTTTAATGATTCGGGAGATGTTAAGCTTTATTGGGACAGGACTATAATCACAGACAAAACAATCCATCACAATAGACCGGATTATAACCTTACATGATAAAAATAATAAAACAGTTTACCTAATAGATGTAGGAATACCTAACACCCATAATCTCTCCGCAACATATTCCGATAAAATTACTAAATACTTTTTTTTTTTGGCACTCAATTTTTAAAGTGACAAAATAAAATTTGTCATAAAATTGCAACCCGCAGTGTGACACAAAATAAATTAAGTACATCATTGGCGAATAACATGTACGGGCGGCGCACCAGGGCATACATGGTTCCTTACTTAATAAATAACTTAGATGCTAAGATAAGAACTAAAATCACGGAGAAGAACCTAAGTCAATTGTTAAAGAAATATTATTTAAGTGTATTATAACTAAGACGAATGAGGTACTCGAGACAAACCTTTGTGGTTTTTTGTAGTGCTTAATTGTTGTAAAATTAAATCTGTATTTATATATGATAGTAAAAAAAAAAAAAGTATTAAGACCATTACATCTAGACGATGGATATGAGACTTCCCTTTCTGTAACGCTTTTACAGTTTAGCTTTTACAGCACAACAACTGCTTTATTTCAAAGAATATCGATTTTAGAGCTAGCATATGCCTATAATATAGTAAAAATATAATAATAAAATTGATTTTATAAACTAATCAAGCAAAAGGTTCTGACTCGTGAAGGATTTGAACCTTCGCCCTCCGATGGTCAAGTATGAATTAAATATCGGCGCTCTCACCTACTGAGCTAACGAGTCTCTTGACGGGCATTGCATATTCTGGATGCATTTACTACAAATTGACGTCATCCACTCCGTAGAATGGCGCATTAAGAGACTTCTATAATTACATTATTAATAATTATTATCGATCGAACGTTTGTTTGCGTGGATTTTAAGATGTACAATGGAAAATTCCGTTTTTCCTATATAGACACGAATTCTGAGGAATTTTCTTTGTTTTTTTGGAATTCTTAAAAAATTTGAATATATATATATATATATATATATATATATATATATATATATATATATATATATATATATATATATATATATATATATGTGTGTGTGTGTGTAACGTATTCTTTGAGGACTTTTCAAGCGAACGTATAGTCCGGGGACATTTGTTGACTTCAGGGACAGGCCTCCAAAAAATTACATATGTGTCGTATTGTTTGGAGACAATTGTATATTGTGGAGACAAATATATCTTTAGAGGACTGTACCCGAAAATTAAGTTGATATCGATAAGCTAGTAGTTATTTTCGAGACTGGTCTCGAAATTTCTATTTTTTACGCTTTCATTGGTACGTGTGTAATTACTTTAGGGACAGACCTGAAAGTTTGTACAATATAAATTATTATTAGTGAGTGAATAATTATGCAATGTGGATAATGATTAAGTTAGAATTTCACTGCATGGATATTTATTACAGTTTTCGGAGTAATTGTTTGAGCGTAAAGGAATATTAATTATTAAATAAAGATAATCAGACAAAATTTGGCATAGTTGAATAATATACCATTGATTCATCTTTTTAAAAAGTTTTTAGTCTGCATAAAAAAATTACAGAATCAGACGGAAAGTGGTGGGGGGAGCGGGTCCACAATAATATTCATATTTTTGTTTACTGTTATTTTTTACCTTTATGTTCTTAAATTATTTTTTACTTTTTAGTTTGATTTACTTCTTTTAAACTATATTAATTAAACAACAGAAGGATCTATGTTATTACTGATAGAAGGTATAATTTTTTTGGTAGTTGTGCATGTTTTACTTTTAGATTAGGGAATATATATTTTTGTTGATATGAATGACTAGCACTTCAGATAAATATTTATCAATATTTTTTGTTAATACCTACATAGTTTAAGAAATTGGTATAACAGACTGACCTTAATCGACAGACTGATCTTTCTCTTTGAAATATATTACACGTAATCGAAAAAACAAATTTTTGTGTTCTCAATATTTTTTCTAAAATATATAAATTAGATTGAGTCAGAAAATACTACAATAAAAACAGAAAAAAAAAATCATTTAGAAACAGCTCCCATGAGACAAGTAATTTGAACTTATTTAAAATGAGAGCTGCAAGCACGACAAACAAAAGCGTTCCCAGCATATTTAGTTCGTGTAAAAGGTACCCCTGTAAAAGGTAACTGTGAGTTATTACGGGCTTGTAGACGAGGACATCTCAAACTAATATATATTACTTAAAAGGTAAGGGGTATCAATATAATTATTGATTATTTTAAAAAGGAAAAGCTCATGGGCGTGGGAGTGGGCATGGGAGGGGGCGTGGGCATGGGAGTGGGAGTGGGCGTGGACGTGGGCGTGGGAGTGGGCGTGGCAGTGGGAGTGGGCGTGGGCGTGGACGTGGCAGTGGGCGTGGGAGTGGGAAAGGGCGTGGGCGCGAGCGCGAGGAGCGCGACCGCGAGCGGGAGAGGTTAGTTTGTGTTTTACATTAAGTAATTATCTAATTTATTCTTGTACATGAAACACTTCCCAATTCCATTTATTTTTTACTCTCTATCGT
>DWMZ01004178.1:0-11969 GCA_018249855.1 Eueides tales michaeli
GAAGCCGTTTACGTTTAGTTATTGTCATTGGAATTCATAGCAAGATGTTCTTTTAATAACTTATCGAGCTCGGACAGCGACGAAATTTTGGTTTTATCTTTGTTACGAAGAAATATAATAATGACTCCAACAACTGTCCAGCATTTTTGATTCCATAACGTGTACGAGCTGTTATGATGACCTCTTGACGAGCTTTGGTTAGAAAATCCGTAATTGTTATTTTACTGTCCTTTAATATTGTTTTAGCCTTGCACATACTAGAACTGCAGCTCTAAATCATAAAATCTGACTAAAATGGAACTTGAACTGTCCTTTTTGACGCTCAATCTATGGCACAATTCACGGCTACATAATATTCCGGTAACTTGCTGCAGCACATTTTCGACGTGAATAAGAAGAACCTTTCTTCGTAAATATGTCTCCATATGATCTATGCTAGAAACAATAATCTCAACCTGAAATTTTAGTAAGCTTGAAAGTGTAAAATTCGGCTGATAGTGATTTTAAGGTGGGTGTTGGAGCTGTAGGGCCAGATTAGGACAGGCTTTTTTTAAAGTCACCTATTCTATAGGAAAACATAAAAGAAAATTCCTCCAAATTTTTGCTATACTGCTTAATTATATAGTGTTAAAGGTCTATGGAAGAGTTTGGTGACAATCAAATTAGCACAAGTATATAAACTTAAGTACATCCATACACTAAATTACTTTTCATAAGTAATACAAAGCTAACGAAAACACACCTGTGCACTTTGTTGGTCCGTGAATATTAAAATGCTGTCTTAACAAAAGTCATTGAGCTTGGTGAGCATTTAGCATTTTCATCTAATTTAATGTGCTAACCACCAATTACCAACAGCCGTATTAATGAGGCAGCCGCATTTTGAGTTTGTGTCTGTCTGTTTTCATTGCCCGTTTGTTCGTTTGCACATTTGTTTTTTCTTTCTACTGGATGGATTTGAATAAAACTTTTTCTCTTTAGCTATAATGATTTACTTCCAGGTTACCTGGAAAGAATACCTATATATTATAGTTTTCATAAAAAAAGAATTAGATAAAGTTCTTTGATATTATATACAATTTAAATATTCTGTGCTATATTATAGCAGTAAAATAGGGTTTAGTGGTTTCGTTTGGAAATGCTTTATATTATAAAGCATGAGGGGTAATAGAAAGTTATAATAGAACACAAATCTGTATTTTTTTAGATTTTGACGTGATTAGGTCTTTAAATTTGTTACCACATGGGGGCGATGCATCATGCGCAGTGAAGAGGAAACGCCGCCGTATTGTTGTCGTTTCCGTATGAAGGTTTGCAATTAGTCAAATTTTTGACTGGGAAAAGTTATGGTATTCGTTTAAATTTTAATCGTCAACTGTCGTCCAAATAAATCAATTCTATATACAACATTATCTTAAAGTAGTGATAGTGGAGATAATAAGGTGGTACAATGAAACATTGGGTCTCTGATACGGCCGTGTGGTGTACGTGAAAACGTTTAATGAAGGGTTCAATTTTAAATAAACTGTTTTGTACTATCAGTGTAGTTGTCCAGCTCGGCTCAGTGTAGTTGTGCATTACTTCTTTGATGTTCCTGGCACTGCTCAACTCAATTAGGTTTATGGTTATTTTGTTACTAACAGCCGTAATAACGAGGCAGCCACATTTTGTGTTTGTGTCTGTCTGTTTTTTCAATTCACCCGTTTGTTCGTTTGCGCATTTGTTCTTTTGTCTACTGTATGGATTTGAATAAGACTTTTTGTCCTTAGCTATAACTAGCTGTTACCTGCGACTTCGTCCGCGTTCACTTTTTTGGTCATAGTGACTTACACATAAAAGATAGACATATACTGTCGCGGACTTTTATTTAGAACTATTTAAGATAAATAATCCTACAGTAATTATCTTTGTGTAACTCCAACGATAAAAAAAGTTTTTTTAAAATCGGTTTTCCCATCTTCGAGTAATATGAGGAACATACGTATTAAGAACCTTCTCCTTTTTTGCATTCGGTTAATAAAATGAGATAATAGTCAGATACAGATCTCCCAATTGTGTTACTATACGAAAAAACCGCATCTGTGGCTTTCAAATTTGGGTGTTGTCTTCGATTTCTCCAGGATTCCATCATCAGATCCTGATATCCTTACCATGGGACCAATTGTGAAATATACTCTCTCAAACAAAAAAATAATTTTGAAAATCGGTCCACCTATCTTCGAGTAATAGGGGAACATACATAAAAGAACCTCCTTTTTTATGTCGGTTAAAATCCCTATAAATTTTAACTTATTATGTTATTCTGATATTAAAGCTACATTACTGCAAAGTTTCATAAAAATCCGTTCAGTAGTTTTTGCGTGAAAGAGTAACAAACATACACACATCCCTACAAACTTTCGCATTTATAATATTAGTTAGATGGTATGCTTCCAGGTTACCTGGAAAGAATACCTATATATTAGGTGGGGCAGTTGAATTGAACAGAATGCAGTACAGAAGATGAAGTATGTGAGTATTCCTACGAAAGCGGATAGGGAGCCATTTGAGTTTTTTTCTAAAATCTGAGATGTGATCGTATTTACGTAGACCAAATATGAATCGTATACGTACGTTTTTAAGGCTCTCAAGTAGCTATAATGGTATGCTTCTAGGTTACCTGAAAAAAATATCTATTTCAGGGATAAGGTCGCCTATGGTACATTATAAAATGTATTGTCTTTTATTTAATTTTGGACAATGAAGAGTTTTGTGCAATAAAAAGTTTTTATTATTATTATTATTAAGCTTGGAAAGGTCATGTTTGATTTTGATATTGTTTCTAGAAAGACAACATTCTTAGTTGTTTGTGTTCTGCTGTATAAATAACTTTTTGTGTGAATCTTAATTTTTTTTTTAATATTAGAAAAATACCCCTTATACAAACGTGTTTACTTATAGTAAACGGGGGCATTAATGACTCAGCCGCACTTGACTTTTTTGTATTTTTCTTTATCTTGCAGACAGGGCTGTGTCACTTCACTGTTTTCCTTTCACTTTTTTGTGAGATTTTCTGACTAAACCCATTCGATCTTTTTTTTGCTTTATGGTGAACTGGGCAGATTGTATCTAATTTTTGAGACACATTTGGTCCTTTTCTTTGTTTGGGCTTTGGTTCTTTGGTCCGATTTTTTACTGGATGAATTTGAATTATTATTTGTTGTTTTATAGCTATCACTAGGACTAGGCAGGTGGTATTTAATTTTGAATATTGCCTAGCCTGACGTTTCTTGCGCATCGACAGACAATATAAAGCGTTAAATACACGTGTTTAAATGAAATGAAACTATCACAGCCCTCACCTTGACGCAGCCATATCGCAATTTTGTTTGTCTGCTTTTGATTTTTTTTCTTAAGACGTTTATTAATTTTGTATAAATTATAAATTAGTTTCGTTTTAGTAAGTATTATTTTGCGTGATACGATTAATTATTTTTGTAGAAGAGACAAGAAAAAATGTATAAAGTTATTACAAATATAATAAAAAAAAATAATCATTACTCTATGCATTTCTTAGTCCAAACTTAACGTTATTTGAAGAAATCGTTGGTATGACGAATATTGATTATATGATGATTAGCCAATATTGGCCAAGCGACGAAATATTGTTATTTAATATTTATTTAATTGTTTAATATTGATTTTTAAGTACTATAAAATTAATGCTAACGTGTACTTACCGAAAGAAAGATACTCCTACTGAAACCTTACTGTTTCGTTGGGTATTTATACAATTTTTAATAGCACACGGAGGCATTTTGTCACGTCTGCACATTGGCTATGGTTGGACCATACTAAAATCAAATAAGAACACAATTTTGTTTGTGCTCTTATTGACAGGCCGTTTTTTGCACTGTGACACTTAATCTATAAATAGTTAATCGAAGTTACCAATAGATATAAAAAATAAATTTTAAAGAAATTATACCCAAAGTATAAAAAAAAACTTTTAAAGGATTACTATACAAATTAACTACGTGTAATTAATTATATTTCAATGTATGTATTCAATGATGATGGTGATGAGTATAACAGATATTCATCAAAAAAATACACGATAACAACGATCAGTGTGATCTCGACCTTACAATGGCTATTTGTGCAAAAACTTCTTCAAGTTATTACTTTGTCTTTTTACTTACCATACGAATGTAATGAAAAACTACTCACAATTGCAAATTATTAACAACTTATTATTGTTACTCTTATCGAATTTCTTTTGGTAATATTTTAAAATTGTTAGTGTAATTATAATCTGCGCTGGATGGCAATACGATTTAAATATTGTATAATTGTATTTTCTTAGTGAGTGAATTAAATTCTATATGTGAAATGAATGAAGTCTTTATTTTTTTATATCAATAAAAAAGATCTTTAACAAATGCTGTATTTTATTATTTATTAAAGTTTAGCTGGACTATTATTTATAATAGTTCATAAGACTGATGAGGAAAGCCCATCTTCGATTTTAATAGGTCAATGTATATTAAAGTAATAAATAATATCTTGCAAATAATTCTATACTATAATAAAACAGTAAAAAAGTCGTGTCTGTACATTGAATCTATTTACGAAAAAACAATATAGGGAGGATTAAAATAACTAATAGAATACAAATCTACAATTTTTAGAACTTTTGTCTGTCTGTTTGTCTGTTTGTCTGTTTGTCTGTTTGTCTGTTTGTACCAGCACATCTTCTAAGCCACTGGACCGATTTCAATGATTTTTTTCCATTGTATATCTATTTGGTCTGGGCAGGACTTAGGCTATGTATATTTGATTTCGAATACTTCCACACCTGATGCAGAACAGCCTGGGTTCAGATAAACTATAAGAAATATTGAGATGCCGTCTTATCAAAAGTTATTAAGCGTGGTGAGCATTTTACATTGACATATTAAAATCGAAGGTCTGGAACATCTCATGAACAACCGTAGCAGTCCAGTTTATCGATAAGAATTATTAAAATGCTTTCTTAGCAAAAGTTTTTGAGCGTGATGAGCATTTTGCATTGACATATTAAAATTGAAGATCTTGAACATCTCATGAACAATCATAACGGTCCAGCTAAAGTATAAGAAATAACAAAATACAGCAATAATTAAAGATGTGCAGCTTGACAGATATTTTTAATTGATATAAAAAATAAAGATATGGAATATCTGGTAAAGAAATATAAATTATAAATAATAATAAAAAATAAAATTGCGGCTTATATACAATGGTATGATGGATCAATTTAAATTAAATTGCTGTAATAAAATATCAGAAAAAACCCTTTTACTGCACATGAAATATAATTACGAAAAAAGCATGCAAGGTAATTAAAAGTAATAATACAATATCTATTATTATGAAAAATTTCGACGTGATTTTAAATTTGCTACGGGATCGACGACGCATCATACGCGGTAGAGGAGAATCCGTTTTATTGACATTTTCGTGTGTATCAAGGTTTAACGAACAAGTTACGATATTAATTTAAGTTTTAATTTAAGTTCGGCTGTCGTTAAAAACTATCTATTTTATATAAAACATCATCTTAAAATAGTGAGAGTGAACTTAATGAGATGGTCGATGAAAATTTAATGTGTTTCTGTCAGAGAAACTGTGTTTGTTATACGTTAATAAGCTTATGTAATCGCTTATATTTTATAAATCTTTATGAAGAATATAAAAAATAAAAAAAAGAAAAAAATGTATAAAAAAGCCTTTAAGATTATGGGTAATTTCAATATTTTATACTGTGTTAAAACACTAAAAAAGTAAGTACGTGTAAGTAAAAGAGTAATAAAAAATTCTAATTGAACATGACAAATGTAAGCGACGCATCCTACGCAAGGATTTATTGCGTATCAATATTGTGGTTATTTTCATGCGTATCAAGATTCGTAATTAGTACAACTTTTGACTCGGAGGCGTCAAAATGTATCAGTTACATATAAAATATGATTTGACAGTGATTATAAAACGATATTATACGGAAAAAAATAAATGGTGTGGCCAGATTCTGCTCTTGGCAGAGTATACACAGTGTATCATTATATGAAATAACACTATTTGACCGTGTTGCTGTATTTTGTTGGAAGACCAACTTTTTTTCCGTTTTCAAAAACTATTGATCTAGGCATATTGTGGCGAAGCGGCACTTGCTTGTGACTGTAATCGACAGGTTGTGCACTTGCTTGTGAGTGTGTCGACACTCAAGGAGATGAAATATTTAAATTTTCATTTCTTTGCTCTGGTAACAAGGCATAAAGCGGCGTTAAGGTCCACTGCTCAACAATGCCTTAAATTCGTTGGGAAGTTGGGAACGTAAATGGAACGGAGTGTCTTAATACTAGGTTCTCAAGCTCCCTCTGCCTACCCTGCCATATGCGTGTACAGCGTGAAGCTGAAAAAAAAACTATTGATGGTGTAAAGCATCATTCGTTTTAAGCAACTTGCAAGTCACTTCTTCTTAGTTTCTTGAAGACGATACCCTTTGGCGCCACAGTCTTGCGTCAGTGATAGTCCCAGTAGTTTACGACAATTGTTTGCTATTCTGTTAGTATTTTTTGCTATCTGAATCCTTCTAGACTGTAAAAAATGTACAAAACATTTTTATCAAAAGATTTTTACCTGCTTCTAGCCGTAATACGAAAGGAAAAATTAGCCCAACAGATAAAGGAACAATTAATAGTCTCCTTTGTATTTTCGATTGTAGGCAATTCTCTTACTGACAACGGTCTACCTATTCCTTAGCACCGTCTTAACAAGTTGGCTACTAAAGTTAATGAGAGTGCATCCAAATTCATAATTGAACAAAGACAAATATTTAATAATTTGGTCCAAAGCGCCTTAAATAATGAAGGAAAGGTTTTTTTATTAAATGCTCTAGAATGCGCTGGAACATTTTATTTGCCAAGGGCAGATTTAGCTGAATTAGAAAGATAAAAGAATATGGCTCTTGCAGTGGCATCTTCAGGTATATCTACCACATTAAAATCGTAATTGATATGGACAGAACAGAAACACTAACATGTTCTGTTACACGAAATATGACAAAACAAAACATTCATACAAATTCTGCCTACTTTAAATCGAGGACCTGGGTTGATAAAATCAATTGTTGTGGTGCTGGTGAAGTAAATGTCTATTGAATAGACTGTACGTCTATATAGTGGGGATAGGTAACTTGGTTCTTGGAAATTTAGTCGCCATAGAGCGTTTCACCGGTGAGCAGCGTGCGTTCTATGTAAAAACTTCTTACAAAAGATCCTAAATTTCACCCTTATAAACATTATTAGTCCAGGAATTGAAAGCAAATGACCACTATCTATGCCGTGCTTTTGACGAAGGAATGTTACAGCGTTTTCAAAGTTTGAACAATATTCTCTTCTCGGATAAAGCTCATTTTCACTTAAGTGGATATGTGAATTAACAAAATTGTCGGTATAGGGCCTCAGAAAATCCCAAATTAAAACATCAAAGACCATTGCATTCACTTAAAGTGACAGTTTGGGCAACTATGTCGGCTGAAGGAATCATTGGACCCCATTTCTTTGAAAATAAGCGAGGCCAAACCGTAACAGTAAATTCTGATTGCTATACATATACAATGTTTCGTTACTTTTTCTTCCACAACTGCATAATTTTGAAGCCTACAACAGCAGGACCTGATCGTGGTCTCCTCGGAGCCCAGATCGCACGCCACTGAATTTTTTTCTCTGTGGGTACCTCAAGAGCCGCGTTTATGCCAAAAACCGATGGCAATTGCTCAGCTCAAGAACAACATTTGCGAAGAAATGTCCGCTATCCCACAAACGATGTACCAGCGAGTGTTTACGAATTAGAGTTTCAGATTCGAGGAATGTGTTTCGGATGGTCACATCTCAGTGATGTTAGTTTTTAAAAATAAAATTCCCAAATATTTACTTTATTACAAGTATAAAAGAAGATTGTCATTCCTAAGCTTTGTAGATTTTTTCTATGATTTTTAAAATTCGCATAACGTAATGACCCATCCTATATTATATTCTTATTCTTAAATATAAAAAGCTGCATTCTCTTCATCATTATGCAAAGAAGAATTAAGGTGCTGAAGGTAGTTAATTAAAATTCAGGAGTTTTCATAAAAAGAAATGATTTTTACGCGGGCGAAGCCGCGGGAATCCGCTAGTAAATAATATGTTGGCGTATTTGCATACTGCAGTGAAAATTTAGAACGATATTACTACGAGACACTACTTTGAACGAGATGTAGCTTTTTTTGCAAAAGCCAATTTCAACTGTAACTCATTTTGTTTGTGGAAAGTACTTTTGCAGTAGTTTTGACAGTTTTTCTTTATATTTGCTACATGATAGTAGAATATTTTTGTTATTATTCTGTAATCTTCTTTTGCAGCTTTCAGATTTTCAAGTAAGATATAATGAACTTTTTAATTTAATGACTTTAGTAAATATGATGTTATGTTTTATGAGCATATGTTAAATTTTAATGAAGCTAACTACAATAGATCTGCTTTAAGTTTAATACACTAATATACATAAATATATAAAAATTATCAGGGTAATGTTTTGGTTGTAACATTCCATTTCCGCTCAATTCTTTCAAAATGTCTGAAAAAAATTAAAAGTAGCTTAGCAAAATTTTCTCAATAGGCACTAAGTATAATTTTCATGTTTGTTTTTGTGAAAGATGAGAAATGTTATTTTATTTTTATTAATTTCCAAGCTTTATCTAAAAATAATATGAAGGTAGAATCTCAAACCTAATAAGAAATAATTCATTCTTTGTTTCCCAGTGTATTTTGAATTAAGAAACATTGTTACCGTGTAATAAGCTTATCACTAAACGTTATTTAATAGGTTATATTCAAACTATACATATTTGTTATAGTAAAAAACTTTCAGTAATTATTAAGTATTTTGTAAGTATTAAAGAGATGAAGATTTATTGTAAGGCCATAAGGTTTGAAGATCTCAATGTGAATTCAATAAATTAAAAAATTATCGAAACAGTAATTTGAAAGGCAGTAAATAAATAATAAGTGTAATCTATTGAAAACCATTTTATTACCTAAAATTTTACAAATAACCTGGAGTAGAATTGACGTTGTTTATTTGACGGAGCTTTGCTTCAACATACGCAAGTACATACGCTGAGCTCCGAGCTCTATGAATAGAGATAATTAACTGAGCTACATTTAGTTCATAATATTAATGTTAGCTGCTGCGTGAAGACAGATGTTGCTTGTTCCGAGAAAGAGAGAGATTTCTCTGCGGAATCATTAACTAACAAACATCTCTGACAACTGTCATTACTCGTGCTGCCCCTTGAAAAATTGGCACTTTACATATATTTTCATGAAAATGTTATTTTTAAATGAAACAAATTTTAGGAATTCAGAAATATTGTTTTTAGAAATAAACCATATATTTAACTAAGTAGACTAAAATATAAAGATAAAAGTTACTTCGCAGAATGTGATGATTCGAATTAACGTTTTCATAATGTCGACATTACTTTTGATACCTATAGTATTGGTTCCCAAAGTCACGTGATTGATCTGCAGTTTGACTCCGAGCGCTAAAACAATATAACGAGAACTTATGCAAAAAGATTGTGAAAATAAATAGATCCTTTTAAATGGCAGTCAAAAATCATTAGTTAAAAGGTATGCGAGCGGAGCAACTCATATGTATGTAGTCAGAATCTAAAGCGGAATAAATCACGGAGCAGGCGCTGTACACATAACTCTTCGGCTCCGGACCATTCGACATTAGCAAGGTCCTGTCCCTTAGCACGGAACATTAAGTACTGGAATTGAAATATCTAACAATTTAAGTTTCAACTGATAAAAGTTAAATAGCAAGTACAAGTGAACCCAATAACGACGTAGCCTGCAGTTTTCTATTTTACTTGAGAAAATATCACCGTTATTATTAAAAAAATCGTTATTAATATCCAGATTCATCATTCAATGCTTCCAATGCTTCATTATAAATTACTTAATTATATTTTTATCTACAGAATTAAAACAAATGCCAAATTGTTATTTAAATAAAAGCTTCAAGCAGACGTTTTCTCGTTTAGAAAACAAGTTTCTTCAAAGAGGCACGACGTTGTTAAGACAATCTTATTGAGCGGCACAACTTATCAGCAAGCATCAACTTATAAGAAAACATGCAATGTTATTATGTAACAGCCAGTATTTTTGCCTTTACAGATGAACAAAATTACCAACTTTTGTATAGTGAAGAAAGACTGGGAGGAATATAAAGAATAATATACACGGGCAGTCATGTATTTTAGTACAATAAATTATTGACGAAAACAATACGTCAAGCAATATTTTTTTGACCGACTTCGTACAAAAGAGGAGCTTCTTTTCGAAGATTATTTTTAGATACAAAAGTCTACACTTCAATCAATCTATTACGTCGTAAGTCATGTTCTATTAAAGCTGCTTGTAAACCCCGACGTAAAGTTAGGGAAGTTATAAGATTGACCTTTCAGTATATCTTACAGGGTGTCTGTCTGTTGCATCATAGCTTCTGAAGGAATGACGCGCGTTTTTTTTAAATCGAAGCCTTAGCTAAGTTTTGTTAAAATCGGATCAATGGATTTAGAGCTAGAAACGTTAGTGATTTTTGGGCAAGGGATTTTTAATTTATTTAATTTTTCTTTGGTTCTTAGTGCCTACTAGAGATGATGTTAATAAATAATACTTATTGAGAATGAATATCAATTATTTCATAAAAAGAAAATATAATGATACAAATGTTTTTCTTTTAAAATGGACGGCAAAAAGAAGGATTCAAAGCAGCCTGTCATAAAGCAGGGGAACAAGAGTGCGACTGTAAACGCGACTGATGGTGGATTCGATTCCCACTAAACGAAATACAGTATTTAATATTTTATATCACGTTCTCTCTGTTGACGAGGCAAAGTGCGGCATTAAGTTCTAGCTATTCAATACTCCATGCCTCAAATGAGGAAAGTAGGGAACGGATTTGCTTAATGGAAATAAATGTCTTATTACTAGGTTTCCAGCTTTACTTTGCTTACCCATCTATGTGCGGGATATAGCGTGAAGCCTAAAAAAAAAAGTAAAAAAATTATTGTACGGAAATATGGGTAAGGCTTAATCCTTTTAGTTAATATTAAACCTTTGAGGTTGAGAGCTCTAAGTTCAGTTATCAGCGGGGCTTAATTTAATTCATTATCTCCGCCTCATCGACCCTCACTCGACTGAGCGTAAATAATTCTATGCAAAAATCTTTAACTGCGCATATTAATGTGACCGTCTATAGAGCCCATTATTTTCTTATGTTTGTCGCTTATTAACTTTGCATTTACATTTTTTTTTTTTCCAGCTGTATCCAGCATATGACAAGGTAGGCAGGTGGAACGTTGGAACGTAATGTTAAGACATTTCCTTTTTTTTTTTTAGACCAGATTGTTACCAGATCGGAAATACGAAAATATTAATTAATAATTAAGTTCCATGAGTGGCAATCGAATACAACACCACAACCTATCACGTTTACAGTTCCACGTTTGGGCTCTCGCATCACGACTGGCCTCAGCCTCTTATCTACATGTGACGTGATAGTTATTCGTTACCGCGGCTCATTACGTGGGCAGAATATAACCTAATGATGTTGCTTCTAAACTTTTTGTTTCTATTTTTTTGTTTAATAAAAGGGGAAGAAAACAACAAAAAAAAATAGAAGTACTCTTTGGAAATAAGAGCTCGCCAGATTTATTTCTTGTGGAGGAATTTGTTTGGTCTCAGTAAAAGACGCTGAAATGTTATGTTTTAATTTATTCTTTGTTTATAGAAGTCATAAACAAAGAATAAATTGATGTCAAATACGTTAAGAAAAGGAAGAATTTTTACGGTTTCCTATAGCGTATTGCCAAAAGAAATCAAAGATAATAA